>OY731404.1:12673505-12900740 GCA_963425845.1 Sphenostylis stenocarpa | reverse complement strand
GATTTTAACGATTTTTATTATAGCTTTTTATTATGAATGATTAGTGTGAGATAAATATGCTTTAGACAATAGCTTTGGTATCTTCTCAAAAGCCTATGTTTTAAGGAGTACCATACCCACTTCGATGTGATGGTTCCCTTTTTTCAAAAGGTTATCATCATACCTTAGCGCACTTATCTCTTCTAGGAAGGTTATAAACGCACTTGGGTCTCTTTCGCTATTATCTAAGGATATTTAATGCATCCTAGAATGAATGTGCTTTATGCATGCACTACAAAAATACTTTTTGATGACAACAGATATTGAAAGTGGCATAACTTTTGACTGGGTTGTCCGATTTGGACGCACAACATGTCAAAACGAAGAGAAAATGGTGAAGAACAAGGTTGCAAATTCCCGTAGGGGATTTGGCCCAGTAATTTTCCCAAAAAACGCTCCTAAGACCTATTTTTTGGAGGTTTATTAAAATGATGAGCATGCTGCAATTATTTTCTATCTTAGTTTTACCACTTATTGGATGATAGGGTATGGATGATAGGGTATGGATGATAGGGTATGAATGATACGACTTTTGTCAAAAATCTTTTTATGGTAAAAGATATTTTTATGGCTTTAATTTGTTTTTATATTTTTTATGACCCTTTATCTCTTCTGTCGGTCAACGTGGCTACTTAGCTTACAAAGAACCTGAAACCAGGCTAGCTTAACTGAAGACTGTCCGAGATAAAGTTGGTCTTACTCTTATCACTTTTGTGATTTTTAGGGTTTTTCATTTTTTTTGTTTGTTGTATGATTACCCTATGCTAATGCATTAATACAAATGCAGCAAACGTATGCACACACAATTCATACATCCACGAGCAGAGCCACGCTTATTTAATCACGAGGTAGGGTTTTCCTGCAGAAACGTGTTTGGTTTAGGCGGTTCTAACTGTTCTCACCAAGGCCAAAGGTCCCCAAGGTGCCCCCATTATAGGGACCTCTCAATCTCTCAGTCCTCGGGTCATGCACGGAACTCCGTGGCGACATCCTTAGACCAAAAGAAGAGAGTTATCACCTTGAGTTGGTGGTTTGCGACAACGGTTGTAGCCCCGTGTGCCAACAAGCGGGTTGTATCTGCCACCCACTCCCTATAGGTATTCACTCTTGCCCCCGGGTATAGAGGTGCAAGGGTTTTTGTGTGCAATTTATATTTAAAACAATTTGCAGAAGTAATCATACAACAGTTATTAAAGCCATACAATAAAAATACAGAAAAGGGTAAAGGCGTAATTTCAAATCTTTACTTAGTTTGAATTTTATCCGTCACTAAATGGGATCAACTCTCTAGCTTCCCCAGTGGAGTCGCCATCTGTCGCCGCCGTCCGTTCCGACGTCCTGGGACATCTCGAACGTTAATGCGAGCGGTCGCGAAAAGATGGTTGAGACTCACGCTTTTTGTTAAAAATGTGTTCATTGCTTCCGAGGCGCTCAACACTGAACTATCCTCTAATAGAAGCAAGGTTTTCGAAAAGGGTTCTTTTGGAGTCGCCACCAATGTTTTGACCATAAACATTGGAAAAGGAGAAAAAGGCATTGATTTTAATAAAAACCAAACTTGGCCATTATAACCAGAGTCGGGTAAGGGAGTTAGTTACGTGTGGGGAAGGTATTAGCACCCCACAACGCCCCTTTCGGGTTCACTATGACGGATTAATTCATTTAAGTAAAGATTATGAGAAATTACGCTATTACCCTCTTTTATTCATACAGTATTTAAATATGGCTATCTACATGATTTTATCTACATTGCATACAAAAAGCAATAAATAAAGCAGTAAAAGAGAAGAGAATTGAGAAGAACCTCCGAAGCAAGCTTTATATTATAAGTCTTTTACACAGAGGATGCTTTGCGGCAATCCTTCGCTCTACAATGACTCTCCTCTCGAAAATAATATCGACTCGACTAAACTTTTACTGAAGAATCGAATGCCGGAATACAAATTCCTTAACTGATTATTACCTATTAAAGGCAATCAGAAAGATCATTCGAAGGAGGGAGAGAAGAAGACAAGTCTTGGAGTTGTCTGGGGTGTGGAGAATGACAAATGAGGCTCCTATTTATAGATTTCGCAGCCTGGACATCTGGGACGGCCGTCTGGGTGGGACGGTCGTCCCAACTGCCAAATTTGCACTGAGCCAATCTGGGACGGCCTGTTGGGTTTGGGACGGCCGTCCCAACTGCGTTTTGGGGTTTGGGACGTGCGTCCCAAACCTGTCTTGGCCAGTTTATGCGTTCTGGGACCCCCGGGAAGCTTTCCTTTCCCTTTTCGGACGTCGTTTGATGCCGATGTGTGTCCGTTGAAGCTTTATCTTCATATAGGAAGTCTTCTTGGCCTTCATTAAGATGCCGGGCGAGCTTTATCTTCGTGTAGGAAGTCTCTTTAGTCTTTATTGTGTGGATGAGTGAACTCCGTCTTGTTGCGGGAGGTCTTTCTCAGTTTTTTCTTTGATATGAAGCCGGGTGAACTGTATGAAGTTTTCCTAGATTTTATTTTGAGAGGTCGGGCAAAATTAGGGGTCTACACATCCGTGTTGGAAGCAGAGGCATCAAAGGTTATCCAACCGGCATCAATTAATTCCTGGACCTTATATTTCAAGGTCAAGCAGTTGTCAGTTGAATGCCCTGGTGCATCCGAGTGGTAGCTACATTTTTCATTGGCTTGTACCACTCGGGATAGGGAGGCTCCAACTGCTTCTTGGGAGGAACGCGCGCCAGGAGGTTGGCCTCCAACAGCTGGGCCAGCAGCTTTGCGTATGAGGTAGGGATAGGAGTGAACTTCTTCTCCTTTCTTCGTGGCTGTCGCTCTGTCTGAGGGGTGGAGGAAGGGGTTGCGAAATTAATGGCGTGCACGACCTCCTCCTTCTTTTTGAAGGGCTTCTTGAATGAGGTGCCGGAAGAAGAAGGTCGTGCTATTTTTCCACTCCTCAGTCCTTGCTCCACTCTTTCTCCTACAGTGACTATGTCCGAGAAGAGATTGGAGGTACTGGCTATTGCTTTATCGTAGTACGCTCCGGTCAGTGAGTCTATGAACATAGCCACTGTTTCTTTATCTGTCAGTGGGGGCTCTATTTGGGCAGCCATTTCCCTCCACCTTTGGGCGTACGCTTTGAAAGACTCGTCATCCCTTTTGCTCAGGGTCCTGAGATCTGACCTGTCGGGGGTCAGATCGATATTGTATCGGTAACGACGGAGAAAAGCGTCAGCCAGCTGTTTCCAGTTCTGGACATGCCCTCTTTCTAACTGCATGTACCAATTGAGAGTTGTATCCGCCAGACTCTCCTGGAAGCAGTGGATCAGGAGTTTTTCGTTCTCAGCATGGGCGGCCATCTTACGACAATACATCGTAAGATGGTTCTTTGGGTAGGTCATCCCGGCGTACTTGGGGAAGTCCGGGATCTTGAATTTGGGAGGGAAGTGGATGTTCTTCACCAGGCACATGTCCACCACCTCCTTGACGTCAAAGTTGTGCCTTTCGACCGCCTTCAGCCTCTCCTCCAGGGCGGAGAGTTGTTGTTTGGACACTTCTGGGGTAAGGATGCGAGTAGTCTTAGCATCCTTCCCGTCAAAAAAGTATTCTTCCTCCTCTTCCTCATGAGGAGGGATATGTTCAGCTTGGTCTTCGCCCTTATTCTGACCCTGGCGTACGACCTCCATCAGTTGGGCCATTTGCTCGCGGAGGGTATTGACCTCCGCGGTGAGCTTTCGGTTCTGCTCCTCCAAGTTTTCCATTGCTTTTGCTTTGTGTGCTCGAGTGCGAACGTGGAGAGGACCAGCCACTTTCTAGAATGCCCGGAAGAACTTTATTAATGTATGTTGAGTGTTTGAACTAGAATGAATATGCTTATGCATGAGGGATTCTGTTTGAATGATGCTGCATGCGCTCTCACTTTTTATTTTCTCTCTTGGTTTTTCTTCGCTCATGGTATGATGTAATATGAATGTTTTGACTTTGTCAGAAGTTGATTTATTTATTTTCTAGTATTTTTTGTATTTTGATTTGTATTTGATGTTTATTTGCTTATTTTATAGCCTTTTATCTCTTCTGTCGGAACTGCATGGCTACTTAGCTTACAAAGAACCTGAAACCAGGCTAGCTAAAAGGCAGACTGTCCGAGATAAAACGCGGCTTTATGCGAAAGAATTTTTAGCGTCCCTTATCTCTTCTGTCAGAACTGTGTGGCTACTTAGCTTACAAAGAACCTGAAACCAGGCTAGCTAAAAGGCAGACTGTCCGAGATAAGGGTGTTTATTTGAAAATATTTTTGGATTTTTTTGTTTTGTTTTTGTGTTGTTGTTTGTTTATGCTATGCAACAGACAAATGCAACAAACATATGCGCACACAATTCGGTCATCCGCGAACAGGCGAGAATTCATTTTTATCACGAGGTAGGGTTTTCCTGCAAAAAAGTGCTTTGGTAAGGGTTGGTTCTAACTGTTCTCACCAGGCTAAGGCCCCCAAGGTGCCCCCATTATAGGGTCCCCACTCTCCAGCCGTCCGACCATGCTTAGCACTAAGGCCATAGTCAGTCTTGTTGCCAAAAGAGGAAGGTTATCACCTTGAGTGGTGGTTTCTGATCACACTGGTGGGCTCAAGGCCCTCACTACAGCGAACCGTACCTGCCACCCACTCCCTATGGTTTTCTCACTTGCCCCCGCGTATAGAGGGAACTGTTGTGTGCAAGGGTTTGTGTACAGTTTGTATTTCAAACAATTGCATAAGTATAAACAAACAACAGTTATTAAAGCCAAGCATTAAAACATGTTATAATACAAGTTAAGGGCAAAAGCGTTATTTTCTTGGTTTACTTATTTTTAAGCCGGCCCATCACTAAATGGGATCAACTCTCGAGGCTTCCCCAGTGAAGTCGCCATCTGTCGCCGCCGTCTAAAAAGAGAAGGCGGTCAGAGCGACGCGATGGTTACGACCCTTTTTGTTTTTCGCATTTTTTATGGGTGGTTACAACTGAAAGAATTAATGGTTGAGTTCAAGAGGGGGGGTGAATTGAACTTTAAAACTTTTTTGCAAAACTTACTTTCTTTTGGAAGAATGAGTTATCTTTATTCAATTTTTGCAAAGGTAATTTGGTTTAAACACAACAAGTTTATAGACAGAAAATAAAAGAGATGAAAGAAGAAATTTAACACACAAATTTATACTGGTTCACTCTAATCCAGAGCTACATCCAGTTCTTGACAAACCTGTCAAGTTCCACTAATTCCAAGTGAAAATTACAACCAATAGATACTCACCAATCTACCCCAAAAACTATCTTGCAAACCCATAAGATAGAATCTTGAAAACCACCCAGTAACCAAATCCAAGTATCTGTACCAAGTGCAGATCACAATCCAACCTGCACAATCACACTTTTACAAAAGAGTATGGAAAGAAAAAACTTGGACTTGAAGTTCTAATTGTCCAGAACAAATTCTAACAAGCACTTTCTCTCTTTGATTGACCACAATTCTGATCACAGACACCTTATGATATGAAAAGATTCTTGAATGCGAGAAAGTCACGTATATGAAAGTTTCACAGATTGATTTCACAATTTTTCTCAAGTAGTGTGTTGTATATATTTCAAAAGATAGATCAATTTCGTATATATAGAGTAAAACAAAGAATCGAACGTTTCATCTGTCAAAAACTGTTTCAGTAGAGTCACAAGATCGATTAGTTTGAAGTATAACAGGTTAGAAGAGACTCGATCGATTAGAACTGAAGTATGATCGATCAGATCGAGTTATGATCGATCGAATGAAACTATGATCGATCAGATTACATTTCAATCGATTGAAACCACGATTCAATCGATTGATTTCATTTAAAAGTTCATTCAATCGATTGTTTCGAGTTTTCAATGGATTGAAACAGCTTTAGAAAAAATGATAGCTCTCTGTTTTAATCGATTGAAAATCATTTCAACAGATTGAAATCCTGCAGTCTTTTAAACAGAAAAATAACCTCTCTGTTTCGACAGATTGAAAAGTATTTCAACGGATTGAAAATGCGAAACCATGATATTTGAAAAAATTCACTAAGTTATTTTAAGTTGTTGATTCTGCGAATCAATCAATTGAAAATACGATTATGTATGACCACTTATTCTCGTTAAGTGATTTTAACAGATTGAAAATCTTTTTCAACTGATTAAAAAAACTTAGTTTGTTCTTTTAATACTTGAATGTGAGTTTTTCATGCAGTAAAATGATTTTCAATGAGATGCAATGTTTTAAGGTGCTTATCACAAAATATAATGGACTATCAAGAGATTAAGTGCTTAAACTAAAAACCTAATCATCTACACACCCACAACCTAAGCTATATCTATGTCTTCATCAAATCCACCAAGTGCTTCAATCTCCCCCGTTTGATGGAGACAAATAACCACTGCACCTGCATAAAAAATAACAGCACTGCAGACATATATTTTGTGGTGTGTGTGTAGTGACAGCTTTAAGCAAAATACTTCTCCCCTATTTGATCGCATCAAATAGATTGTTTTAGTTACATTCCAATGGGGCCACGTGGGTACCCCGAATATAAAACAGAACATTAAAAACTAAGAAAAGAAAACAGTAATAACAGTAAACATAAAAAGTCTTCATTCGTCCCCGGACCTTGATTGAATTGTAGTTCCACAATCCCGTTGTAAATGTCTTCTAGTTGATTATCAATATGCTCGTAACCTTGCAATGAAATTTTCATCCAAATAATGCCGCCAAGCCCTCGAGAGCAGCAGTCATCCGCATATGCCTCCTTTGGTCCGAATGCAGTTCGCTCATTTGATGTAACATTGTTCTTTCGAACTCGAGACAGAGGCGTGCCACGGTCGAGCGGTGGATTGTATGGAATCATTTCCAGTGGGGTCTCTTCTTCCATTGGATCAGACGGACGTGCTTGCAGAAGTTCCAGGAATATCGATGTTGATTCCTTCCTCTTGCTCTTCTTCTTCACTTTCTTCACTTCTCCCAAGCATCTTCTTTCGAGATCCATTCACCATCAATTTTAATGAATCCCATTTTGTGAAGCACATGAATTATTTATTTCATTCGTTGGTCTGACGGTTTCAACAAGTTCTCCTTCTACATTGACACCAAAATGTGTTAAAAACATAGAAATCAGAATAGCATAAGGATACCTGAAATCACTAAGTCTCTTGGCTTTGATCATGTGGTCCTTGATGACGAAGACCCAGCTTCACCCGTATCCTATGGTGAATGCAGGACATCAGTACTAAATCTCCTTCGTTTAGCACCGCATGATTGCTCCCCCGGGTGTGAGCCGCCACGACACAATGAAAGCGAGAATTCTTTCTTCCAGCTTTAGCTTCCCAGGATTGAAAGAGCTAACGGAATCCCGAGTATTCTTCATGCATGACCGAAAGTACCGAACTTTATTAAATTCGTCCACATCTCGAAGTGTATCCTTTGGTGATACCACCCTTTATTCCAGGCAACCTCCTTCCAGGATGTTGGGTGTAATTTCAATGTCTACACCTTTAACTTGGGTTTTCAAAGTGGAACCTTCAAAGGATAAATTTGTGAAGAAAACTTTAATCAAATCAGGATAAATCCTACCATTTAACTCCGAAAACTTCGAAGCTTTTGGTGTTGCAAGTAGCTTTCGAATGCCTCTGAATCCTTCGGCATCAAACCAGGAGAACTTTAACATCTTCTGAATGTTGACTTGCTTCCTGCTCAATTCGTGGATAAACAAATCCATTTTCTCTTGGTCCCCATTGAACCAAGTTTCAATTCGACCTCCAACATTTGGTTCTTGCCTTGCATTAGAAGACTCGCCTCTGCTGGACTTCTTCCTACCGGATTTAGTACATTTGAGCATGCTTGAATTTTTGGAATGAACAGAAAAGAACCGAGAAGAAAGGATGATTCAAGAAGAAAAAATACTACTGTTTTCTTTAGAAATGAGAGCACACGAACTCTTCAACTTTACAATTTTGTCTTTATTGCAGTGATGATAAAAGAGGAAAGAGAATTGCTACTGTACACTTTAATTACCCTTACAGTAGATATCCAATCAGGGTCAATCAACTTTTATTGGAAATCTTAGATATTAAAGAGAGTAGCTGAAG
This sequence comes from Sphenostylis stenocarpa, assembly GCA_963425845.1. Taxonomy (NCBI): domain Eukaryota; kingdom Viridiplantae; phylum Streptophyta; class Magnoliopsida; order Fabales; family Fabaceae; genus Sphenostylis; species Sphenostylis stenocarpa. The sequence continues at coordinate 12,892,600 of OY731404.1, read as the reverse complement.
TTTATCTTGTTGTAAATGCTTTCAATTTACTCTGCAGAAATTGTTTAGAGACAAAGTACATACAACTAGCCCTAGAAAAAAAATAATCAATTGATATTCCGTGAAACCAATTGATTTTGTAATCGCAGATACTCAGAAGTAAAATAAACCAATTGAATCGAGAATTAAATCGATTGTTATTGTAAGAGACAATCATGCAGAGTATCATAAGTAAATTCAATCGATTGAATCAAAGATTTAATCGATTGATTTATAGAAGAAAGTATGCAGAGCTACAAGGTTAATGAAATAAATCGATTAAAAGCTTATCTAATCGATTGAACTGATAACATATCAATACCAGAGAGTAAGAATCAGGAAATCAACAGATTATTTCGCAATTTCAATCGATTGAAACAAATAATATCAAGTTATTCATGCAATTATTAATCGATTGAACTTGTTATCAGCCGTTAAAAAGCATACAATCACTCGTAAAGAATCAGCTTATGCAATACTAGATATATCTAGAATTCCTAATTCAGTCCTAAGCATATTAAGTCTATCTCTAGGAAGTGGTTTAGTGAATAAATCAGCTAACCGTTTTTCAGATTCAATGAATAATATCTCACAGCTCACCCCTAGATACGTGTTCTCTAATAAAGTGATGTCTAATTTCAATATGCTTAGTTCTAGAGTGTTGAATAGGATTCTTAGTTAAGTTTATTGCACTAGTATTGTCGCAAACCAGTAGGTACCTTGTTTAGAGTCACTCCATAATCTGTCAGTTGTTGCTTGAGGTAGATGCTTTGAGCACAACAGCTCCTACCTGCAATGTATTCAGCTTCTGCAGTTGACAGAGCAACACACGCTTGCTTTTTGCTCGTGCCACGATATAAGATCGCTCCCTAATAAATGACAAGTACCGAGGTACTTTTTCTGTCCAATCTACATCCCGCAAAGTCAGAATTAGAAAATCCAACAAGTTTAAGGGATGCACCTTCAGGATACCATAGTCCAACATTAACTGTTCCCTTAAGGTACTTCAGTAATCCTTTTGGCAACTGGTAAGATGTGATTCCTTTGGATTTGCCTCGAAATCTTGCACAAAGGCACACACTAAACATAATGCCAGGTCTACTAGCAGTTAGATATAGTAGTGAACCAATCAAACCTCTATATTTAGTTTGATCAACAGGTTTTCCTTTTTCATCTAAGTCTAGACAACAGTTAGTAGACATGGGTGTAGAGGACTCCTTGCAATTGTGCATATCAAATTTCTTTAACAATTCATTGCAGTATTTAGATTGACTAAGAAAAATGCCATTTCTTAATTGTTTAACCTGGAGACCAAGGAAGAAATTCAATTCTCCCATCATAGACATTTCAAATTCACTTTGCATTTCTTTTACAAACTTATTACACATGGCATTATTAGTGGAACCAAAAATGATATCATCCACATACACCTGCACCAGAATAATGTCAGTTCCAGATTTCTTAATGAATAGAGTTTTATCAACCTCACCTCGCTTGTACCCTTGATCAATTAGGAAGTTACTTAACCTCTCATACCATTGTCTAGGTGCTTGCTTTAAACCATAAAGGGCCTTTTTCAATTTGTAGACATGGTTAGGATGCTTGTGATTTTCAAACCCAGGAGGTTAAGAAACATATACTTCTTCATTGATGAGTCCATTAAGAAAGGCACTCTTTACATCCATCTGTAGTAATCTGAAACCACTTATACAGGCATAAGCTAATAATAATCTAACAGCTTCAAGTCTAGCTACAGGTGCAAAGGTTTCATCAAAATCGATACCCTCTTGTTGGCTATACCCTTTGGCTACCAACCTAGCTTTATTTCTAGTAATAATGTCGTGTTCATCTAGCTTGTTTTTGAATAACCACTTAGTACTAATTACATTGATATCTTTGATTTTAGGAACTAATTCCCACACTTTATTTCTTTCAAATTGATTAAGCTCATCATGCATGGCACTAACCCAGTATTCATCATTTAATGCTTCTTTAACTGTCTTAGGCTCTATTTGTGAAATGAATGCCATATGATTACAGAATTGGTTAAGAGAATGTCTAGTAGATACTCCCTTATTGATTTGCCCGATGACATTGTCTAGAGAGAGATCTCTTGGGACAATCCACTCTTTAGGAAGCTCTTCCAGAACATCTTCTTCCTGTTCTTCAGTAATTGTTGGTGACTCAGTTTTTGCAGGGTCCACTGATGGATCATCTTCTTCAACAGTACACTGATCTGTGTTTCTGGCATGTTTCAACTGATAAGAATTATCAGTTAATTCTTCTTCATCTACAGTACCTGTTGTTCTATTCTGATTCGTAGCTCTGAACTTCAAGGGATTCCCAGACTTTGTTCCTGCAAAACAAGTTAAGTATTTTTCTGGTACCCTTTATGATTACTGGGTCCAATTAGGTTATTTGAAATGAATTAATTTTTGGAACCCATTTCTTCCTACCTTGCGGCACAAAATATTTTCTATCATGACAAAATTTTATAGTATGTCCTTTCTTCATGCAGTAATGACAAGATGAGAAAGGGGATGCTGTTGTTTTTCTGTATGAAAAGAAGTTCAAATATTTTTTAGTTTTTACCCCATTCTTAGGTTTGTACCCGATTCCAGAATGTTCAAACACACAGTTATGAGACCCAAGAAGTGCATCTAAATTCTCTTTACCTTGAGTAAATTTTGTCAAGGTTTTAGTCAAGTAATCAACCTTATTTTGTAAAACAATACACTTTTCACAATTCTTATTAACAGCAACATTATCCGCAGATGAATAGATAATATCTAGATGTTCTAAATCTGTTTTGCTTTCTAATAGTTCTTTTTCCAGAACTTTAACTCTATTTTCTAACCAGTTATTTAAACCTTTCAACCGATTATTTGTATGAGATAAATTTCTCGGCTTCACTATGCATTTCATTGAAAGCATTTAGTAATGTGCTGTAATTCATTTCATTCTCTCGTAGGAGTTGAACTTACATGTGATGAAGAGGATTCACAACCAGCCATCAAACATAGGTTCACCTCTTCACTTTGGGATTCAGAGCTGGAAGATGAATCATTGTCTTGCCAGGCTATATAGGCCTTTTTCCCTTTGTATCTTGATTCTTTCTTGTTCTCGATTCTTGGTCTTTTCCTGACAATCACTCTTTATGTGACCCTGTTTACCACAAGAATAACAAGTAATAGTATTTTGAACAGATTCAGCCTTTTTATCATTGTACCTTTTTACTTGGACAGTTATGTTCTTTCTTCTAAGAAATTTCCCAAATTTCTTAACCAACAAAGTCAGTTCTCTCGATTCATCTTCTTCAGATCCACCGTTTTCTTCAATCGTCTTGAGAACAATATTTCTACTTTTCTTTTCTGAATTCTCTTGTTCTTTGAACCGATTGATTTCCAACTCATGTTCCCTTAACTTACCAAAAAGTGAAGCGGTAGACATTTCAGTCAAGTCTCTTGATTCTCGATATAGCCTGTCACCTTTGGTTGCCACGTTCTGTCCAAACACTTTAAGATTTTGATGTTCAACTCTTCTTTGTCAAAAATCTTTCCTAACCCAATTAGATGATTGACTATGTGCGTGAACCTTTTCTGCACATCTCGCAATTATTTCTCCTTGCTGCATTTTAAACAACTCATAGTCCCTAATTAACTCATGCTTTCTTGCCCTTTTCACATCAGATGTTCCTTCATGTGTGACCTCTAAAATTTCCCACATCTCTTTGGCAGAGGCACACTCGAGACACCCTGAAAAACTCATCAAGATTTAAAGCAGAGGTAATAATATTTTTTGCAGGATAATCATATTGGACTCTCCTATTTTCTACATCAGCTTAATTCAGCCCAATCTTTTTCAACTACTTTACCATCTACTGTATGAGTTGGTTTGTAAGGACCATTAACAATTGTTTCCCAAATGCCTCTATCAAGAGATTCAATAAAGATTTTCATTCTAACCTTCCAGAAAGAATAATTCACACCGAGAAAAAGTGGAGGCCTGTTTATGGAGGCTCCTTCTGAAAAATTCATCTTTCCCTCAGCCATTGGACCGATTTCTTGAGTAGCTTACAAGAACCAGCTCTGATACCAATTGAAAGAATTAATGGTTGAGTTCAAGAGGGGGGTGAATTGAACTTTAAAACTTTTTCGCAAAACTTACTTTCTTTTGGAAGAATGAGTTATCTTTATTCAATTTTTGCAAAGGTAATTTGGTTTAAACATAGCAAGTTTATAGACAGAAAATAAAAGAGATGAAAGAAGAAATTTAACACACAAATTTATACTTGGTTCACTCTAATCCAGAAGCTACATCCAGCTTCTTGACAAACCTGTCAAGTTCCACTAATTCCAAGTGAAAATTACAACCAGTAGATACTCACCAATCTACCCCAAGAACTATCTTGCAAACCCACAAGATAGAATCTTGAAAACCACCCAGGAACCAAATCCAAGCATCTGTACCAAGTGCAGATCACAATCCAACCTGCACAATCACACTTTTACAAAAGAGTATGGAAAGAAAAAACCTGGACTTGAAGTTCTAATTGTCCAGAACAAATTCTAACAAGCACTTTCTCTCTTTGATTGACCACAATTCTGATCACAAGCACCTTATGATATGAAAAGATTCTTGAATGCGAGAAAGTCACGTATATGAAAGTTTCACAGAATTGATTTCACAATTTTTCTCAAGTAGTGTGTTGTATATATTTCAAAAGATAGATCAATTCTGTATATATAGAGTAAAACAAAGAATCGGAACGTTTCATCTGTCAAAAACCGTTTCAGAGAGTCACAAGATCGATTAGTTTGAAGTATAACATGTTAGAAGAGACTTGATCGATTAGAACTGAAGTATGATCGATCGTATCGAGTTATGATCGATCGAATGAAACTATGATCGATCAGATTACATTTCAATCGATTGAAACCACGATTCAATCGATTGATTTCATTTAAAAGTTCATTCAATCGATTGTTTCGAGTTTTCAATGGATTGAAACAGCTTTAGAAAAATGATAGCTCTCTGTTTTAATCGATTGAAAATCATTTCAACAGATTGAAATCCTGCAGTCTTTTAAACAGAAAAATAACCTCTCTGTTTCAATAGATTGAAAAGTATTTCAACTGATTGAAAATGCGAAACCATGATATTTGAAAAAATTCACTAAGTTATTTTAACTTGTTGATTCTGCGAATCAATCAATTGAAAATACGATTATGTATGACCACTTATTCTGTTAAGTGATTTTAACAGTATTGAAAATCTCTTTCAACAGCATTAAAAAAACTTAGTTTGTTCTTTTAATACTTGAATGTGAGTTTTTCATGCAGAAAATGATTTTCAATGAGATGCAATGTTTTAAGGTGCTTATCACAAAATATGGACTATCAAGAGATTAAGTGCTTAAACTAAAAACCTAATCATCTACACACCCACAACCTAAGCTATATCTATGTCTTCATCAAATCCACCAAGTGCTTCAACAACGCCTTTAGGTTGTCCGATAACCGAGCTAACCTAGGGGCAAGGTTTTCAAAAGGTCGTCCTTGGGTTGTCCGATAACCGGGCTAACCCAAGGACTAATTTTGAGGGGTTCTGTGGAGTCGCCACTGATGTTTTTACCGGAAACATCGGAAAAGGGGTTTTAAAAGGCGTTGGTTTTTGAAAACCAACTTTGGTCATTAGAACCAGAGTTGGGTAAGGGAGTTAGTTACGAGTAAAGGGAGTATTAGTCCCTTTACGACGCCCCTTTCGGGTTCCCTATGACAGGCCAGCTATTTAAAAATATTTAATCCGGTGAAAATTACGCGTTTGCCCTTTTTATTTTTGCGGAATTGAAAATTGTGACTACATGGCCCTAATCTATTGCATAATTTAAATTTAAAGTGGTAAAAGTAGAGGGGGAGAGTTTAAATTTAAAGTACATGGCCCTAATCCTTCAAATTGTTTTAATCGATTGTTTCGTCTTTTAATCGATTAAAATACTGCTAAAGGTTTTCATAAAACTTTCTAAGTGATTTTAACTGATAGCATACTTGTTTTAATCGATTAAAACATTCTGGAAAAACCTATTAGTTGTTTTAATCGATTATTTTGCATTTGTATCGATTAAAATACTGACAGAACAACTTTCAAAACACTTCAAGTTATTTTAATCAATTATTTCGAGTTTGTATCGATTAAAATTCTGCTAGAACACTTTTCAAAATATTCTAAGTCATTTTAATCGATTATATCAATTCTATATCAGTTAAAATACTGGTAGAAGGTTTTCAAAAATCCTTCTAATGAAAACAATCGATTATTTAAAAAACATATCAGTTAAAAACCTGTTACAAAAGTGTTAAGAACATTTTAGTTGATAAAGCTCATAACTATTATTTAAAATAGTTACTTAAAAACATTTTACCAAAATACTTTGTTTTTACCTAAGTAAGGATGCAGACTCACTAATCACTCTACCCTTTTATCTAAGTAACCTTCGATTGCAAGCATAGTAGCCTTTGACTTCATTTTGACTTCATCAAATCAAAAAGATCTTTTCATAAGTAATTCAATAAGATCTTCATCACTTTCACTGGTTTTTATTGAGAGGCCGGCAAAATTAGGGGTCTACAATGGGCTCTTCTTTTCATTCTTTTTCTTTTTGTTAAGCTCTATCTTTTTCCTAGACCTCCCTTTTTGGCGTTTTCGATCTAGCTGACCGCCTTAATTTTTGCTTAGGATGTGTCGCCGCCGTAAAAAGAGAGGCGGTCGGAGCGACGCGATGGTTTCGACCCTTTTGATTTTCGCGTTTTTTATGGGTGGGTACAATGCCTTTAGGTTTTCCGATAACCGGCTAACCTAGGGGCGAGGTTTTCGAAAGGGCGTCCTTCGGTTGTTCGATAACCGGCTAACCCAAGGACTAGTTTTGTGGGGTTCTCGTGGAGTCGCCACCGATGTTTTTACCGGAAACATCGGAAAAGGGGTTTTAAAAGGCGTTGGTTTTCAAAAACCAACTTTGGTCATTAGAACCAGAGTTGGGTAAGGGAGTTAGTTACGTGTAAAGGGAGTATTAGTCCCTTTACGACGCCCCTTTCGGGTTCCCTATGACAGGCCAGCTATTTAAAAATATTTAAACCGGTGAAAATTACGCGTTTGCCCTTTTTATTTTTGCGGAATTGAAAATTGTGACTACATGGCCCTAATCTATTGCATAATTTAAATTTAAAGTGGTAAAAGTAGAGGGGGAGAGTTTAAACCTCCAAAGCAAGCTTTCTCTATTAATTTCTCAATAAATTGGGTGCGTTTTGGCAGCCCTTCACTCTACAACGCCGGAAGACCTCTCGGAATGCTCGAAAACTCACTCTAAAGACACTCAGAAGCTCCGGAAATGCGTCGGAGGGATTCTAGAGAGAGAAATCCTAGAGAGAAGGAGGAGAGAAAGCTGTGGTGTGTGGAAATGAGGGGGGGAGAGCCCCTATTTATAGGTTTTCGCGCCTGGCAGTGGCGAGACCGCCGTTCTCGTCTGGTAGGGTCGAGACCGCCGTCTCGTCATGCCAAAGTGGCGAGACCGCCGTCTCGCCAAATGAGACCGCCGTCTCGTCATTCGCAGGTGGCGAGACTGCCGTCTCGTTTGGTGAGACGGCGGTCTCGCCATTTGCGTGAGGCGAGACGGCGGTCTCGATTTCGAGACGGCGGTCTCGTCCCAAAAAGGCGAGAAAACTTATTTTTTATGCAGAAAATCCTTCCTATCCTAGTATGGGGCCTAATAGTCTCTCCTAGTGGCTTGTTAGGCTTCATCCATCTTCGAATAGGAGGTCTTCTACTCTTTATTTGGAGGCCGGGCAAGATTTGGGGTCTACAGCTGCCCCTCCTTTACCTGACTAGTCAGCTGTTGGCTTGTTGTGCCGGATAGATTGACAGGAAGGTAAAGGAGTTGACCCTCTTGCTCGGTTACCCTTCGAATGTCCCGTCTTGCGGCGGTTGACCTTCTGGGGAAAACTTCGGTGTTCGTGCACTTCCAGGATACTACTTCTGACGTAGCCGATCCCTTCGGTGAACACATGGTAAAACCTCAAGATACTCCTTCTGACGGTAGCCGATCCTTCGGTCGATGGGTATAAACCCCCCATCAGGCTAGTAGTTGCAGTCCGTTGTGTGGGACTGGATGGGTATGAGCCCCCCATTAGGGTGGTACAGTCCGTTGTGTGGGACTGGATGGGTATGAACCCCCTATCAGGGTGGTACAGTCCGTTACGTAGGACTGATGGTGGTGGTGGCTTACAGCTCGGATAGCTCATGCGCCTTTCAGGCACTCCTTGTGTGCTGGTTGATAGGTATAAACCCCCTATCAGGCTGGTACAGTCCGTTGCGTAGGACTGGTGGTGGTGGCGGCTTACTGCTCAGGTAGCTCATGCGTCGACTCCCTGGGGAGTGATTTCCGTGTTGGTGAATGTACTTGGACCTTTCTGAATGGTCATCCAGATTGCGCCGGGGATTTGGTATTTCATCCAGCTTTGTTGGTTGCCGGGGATTCTTTGTTTTTGACTTTTGGTGGCGACTATCCGACTCTTGCTGGCTGGTCAGATGAGTCTTGTTTTCTGTTCGACTCTGATTTGGTAGTCGAAATTTTGTTGGTTGAGGTGATGGCTTGTCTTAATCCTGCCTTTTTTCCTCGCGGTTTTATCTCTTTTTTCTCGCGATTTAGGATTTTGGCTTTTTCTTTTTGAGCGTATGCTTTTTTTTTTCTTTTAAGCTTTTTTTGTTTTACGCTAGCTTTTGCAAAGGGTGGCAAAGAGATGCATGAAATAAAATTTTTATTTATGGGGAAATTTTATTACAACCACTTTTATTTAGGCAAGTACCATCCCTAAGGGCTATCCTCTGGAGATGATCCGTGGGCAAATTGCTGGTAGACGTGATACCGAAAGTCTGCTTGTTCTCGGACTTCGTCGCGGTACTCTTGCTGGAATGTTGTCCATTCCTGCCGCATCATCTGCTGATGCTGGTACATCTCCTCTTGCCGGGTATGGTAGGCTTCTTGCCGCACCGTCATTTGGTCGAACTGCTGGCGCACATCGTTCATGTTGCGGTTCATGCCGGTGAAATCGTCCGTGCACGGTGGTGGTTGTTGTTGCTACTGCTGCTGCTGGAATTCGGGGGGCGTGGGGATATCCTGCATCGCCACCAGCCCCTGGAGATCTAGTGCGAAATCCAGTGTGGGATGGAGGGCCAACTGGGTCCCTCGACGTATCAGCATTCCCATGCTGACCAAGATTGACCCGTTGATGGACTCGGGTCGCAAGTTGGAGGCCAGCTCTTCCCGGCCAGGGCACCCCCATCTTTCTGCCAGGGGAGTGATGAGGGGAGCCACGAGTACGGCCCCCGCTGATCTGTTCCCGAAGTCCTTGAGGGCTCTCCGAAAGAAGTAGTCGGGGTTGCAGTGCCGCTTCTGGCTCATGCAATAGAGTATGAAGAGGTCAGGGAGGGAGACCTTGCCCCGACTCTCCTTCCTCCCATGGATGGTTCCTGCCAGCAGCTTGTGGCAGATGTGGAGTGTTGGGGGCAGCGTGGAGCCCCTCATCAGCGTGGGCAGCGTGGCGGCTCCTGTGAGCTCATGCCACATCTCGGCGACAGTGAGGTTGGTGGGCCGGGAGCAGATGGCCTCACGGTATTCCTGGGTCAGTGTGTCCTCGGGCCGGACAAACCCGATGTCCATGTTGAACTCGTCGAGGGTGGTAGCCTGGTATCTTCCACCCATGAAGTAGGTCACCATCTTAGTGGGCTGCAGGCCCGGGACCGTGGAGGGGACCTCGGAGTAGGAGACCGAGGCCAAGAATTCTAGTACCGCTTGTGGGTACACATGTGTAGGTGGTGGCTGTAGCAGAAAGCCCCACCTAATGCTGTTAATGTGGGCCCGGACGTCGTCCTCCCACCCAAATTCAGCCAGGATGCTGAAATCAAGTCTCAGCATCGGGTGCCACTGATAGGTCCAGATGTTGTCGAGGCGGACCTGGTGCTGTGGTGATAGCTGAGAAGGGTCCTGGGGTGGCGGTGCTGCAGAACTGCTGGCCCCAGCGGTGCTCCTTCTCTTCCTGGAGGCGCTTCTACCAAACATCTTGACTAGAGGGGGCTTGGGAGTGCAAGATATGAGCAAGGGAGCTTCTGGAGGCAAGGAGAGTTGTGAGAAACCCCCCAAGCGCGCCCCCTATATATAGGAAAATTTTCCAGTTCGAGACCGCCGTCTGGGAGGGCGAGACGGCGGTCTCGAGTCAGCTGCAAACCGAGACGGTGGTTTGGGTCATCGAGACGGCGGTCTCGATTTTGGCTAAGGCGAGATGGCGGTCTCGTTGGTCGAGACGACGTTCTCGTCTTGCTGGCGGACCGAGACGGCGGTCTGGACAACCCAGACGGTGGTCTCGAATTTCTGGTGTTTTTTTTTTTTTTAAAAGAAAATATGACCTGGTTCAAAAACATTTTTATGCATGCAATGTTTTCATGTTTGATGCCCTATAATGCCTATTTTGATTAAGTTTTCAGAAGGATTTAACCAACGTGTCTCGTTGCGCTGAATGCCCTCTGATTTGCTGTGTTTACTCTTGGCCGTACCATGCCGGACTTCTTGTGACCGAAGGATAAGTTCTTTCTTTCTTTTTCTCTTTTTTGTTGTTTTTTGCAGCACACTCTTTGTCATGTAGTGCCCCTTTTTCCTCGCTTTAGGGATTTCAATCCTCTTGTTGACTATACGCCTCCATATTCCCAAATTAATTATTAGAATATTGATGTGAGGGTCAAGAGAAACGAAACAAAGAGGCAAGTTTCAATGGCTTGTGTTTTAGAGGGTTAATTTTTTTTTTTTGATAGGGTTTTTGTAAGAATGGTTGGCTAAGGTTAGGCCTAGGTGTTTAAGCTTTTGTCTAAGCAAACAATTTTTTTTTTCTTTTTTTGTATTTGCGCTCTTTGGTTTTTATTTCCATTGCTTTTTAATGGCTAGCTGATTTCCCTAGAACGCCCTTTGGGTTTTCAAACTAGGATGCTGTGTTTTGGTCCTAACTTTTGTCTAGGTTCCTTCTTTTGTAATTTTTGGAGGAAATCCTAGCGGACCTTATTTGTAACCCTAACTTCTGCCTAGGCTACCCTTTATTGTTGTTCGGGTGTCCTACTGGGTCGACCCTATCTTTTGTGTAGCCCCCTTAGTGGCTTTCCTACCGGGTTGTTTTGCCCTTTTCTTTGGCATTTGGCTTCTCTGGGCTTTTTTTTTGGATTTTTTTGTTCACAGTATTGGCAAAGCATGACTTTTCTTTTATGGATGAAGTGAAGTCTTATTTTTATGTGCTTCTAATCAACTAGCTTTTGATGGTAATAACAATGGTAAATGTTGATTATTTGAATGCGCTTTTTACTCTTCTCCTTTTTTGTTTACTTAGACAGGGTTATTCATGAGGTCTAGTCAAAAATAGAGAGAAGAGAAGCAGATAGTAAGAATCATTCTTTATTAATTAATAAGGGAATATGTTCCCTGAAATGCCCGGGGTTCGGGCTCGCCCCGGGGGATAATCTCTAACAATCATGGGGTTTACATCCCTTAAACGAAGAAAAAGATTTCCTAATGACTAAGGTGGCTCTTGACGCTTGCACCCCTCCACTTCGGAAAATTTGCTTGAGTGTGCGGAGGGGAGACTTCCCTTTTTTTCTTTCCGCCCGACCCTTGGTAGGGTCATATCCTAGGCCATACTTGCAAGGATTGTCTTTGAATTCCGGGGGTTCCCTCATGCCTTGGGAGTCTGCCCCCAGTCCTTGGCTAGGATGGTAACCATGCTTCAACATCATGCGGGCTACCTTTGTGTTTCTGGGAAGTCGCTCTATGCTGGCAATTTCGAGCGCTTGAAAAGATGTTTCAAGGGCCTCTTCAGCCGAATCCACATAGGGCTGGGTGGACGGTCCACTGATCAGGATATCGTCTTCTGCCTGGACCGTGACCAGTTTGTCGTCCACTATGAACTTGACTTTTTGATGGAGCGTTGAAGGTACTGCCTTAGCGTCATGAATCCAAGGCCTGCCGAGGAGACAACTATATGCTGGAGTAATATCCATTACATGGAAATCGACGTCGAAGATAGTGGGTCCGACTTGGATTGGCAAATTAACTTCCCCCACTACTTCTCGTTTGGATCCGTCGAAGGCTCGAACGATGGTACTGCTTGGGCGCAGACGGGTTCCTTGGATAGTCAACTTGTCCAGTGTGCACTTGGGCATCACGTTCAAGGATGACCCGTTATCCACAAGAACTTTGGCGATGAGGTACTCCTTGCATTTAACCGAGATATGCAAGGGCTTGTTGTGGTTTGACCCCTCGAGGGGGAGTTCTTCCTCTGTGAAGGTGAGGTGATCGCTTGCCATGATGTGACCAACGATCCTCTCAACCTTTTCCTGGGATATTGTATGAGGTACATGCGCCTCGCTCAAGACTTTCAGCAGGGCGTTCCTATGTGGTTCCGAGCTCATTATCAAAGATAATAATGTTATCTTTGCGAGTGTGCGATTGAGCTGGTCTATAATGGAATACTCACTTTGCCTTATGAACTGGAGTAATTCCTCCGTCTCCTCCTTGGATTCCTTATTTTCTTTTTCTTCTTCGGTCTTTTTATTTTTTCCTTTATTTTGGAGGACATCTTCCTGTGTATCCTTGGGGGAGTAGACTCTTCCACTTCTAGTCATGCCCCCAATGCCGGCTATATTTGTTATTTCTTCTTTTATTGGTGGAGATTCCCCATATCTCCATGGTACAGTTTTATTTGATTCGTAGGGGAAAGGACGTGGCATAAATAGTCGCACTGGTGTCCTTGCCCCCTCTTCTTTATTCTTGAGGACCAACGGTCGAGGCTTATTTTCCTCTTGTAGTGAGTCGACCGTTGGAGTAAGCTTTATTAGAAGTGGCTTTCTCTCCATGATTCTGATTTAGAAGACGTGTTAGTTAATCCTTCCTTTTTATTATCTTATTTATTAAGCGTGAAGGAGGGGAAATTAAATATGCAAATGAATGTTTATGCATGCAAGTAGACAGTCATTTGAATAAAGAAGATTTTATTTATTCGACAGAAGGTGTACATTCCCCTATTCTATACTGCGAAGCAACCTTTGGAAAAAGCGGAAAACTTTAAAGAAACCCACAGGCGGGTCTTGATCCCTCTGTAGCTCTCTCTCAGCTTCCCCGACATGACGAGCAAGTGCTTCGCTTTGCTTGCGAACCGCCTGGCTCATATCTTCGCTGTACTTTTGAGCCTCTTTGATCTTCGCCTCTTGATGAACGACCAAGGCTTGTAATTCATCGAGCTTCGCAACGACTCGATCTTTCTCTTGCAGTACTTGGCTGTACTGAGCTAGCCCGTCTCTTTCTTTGCAGCGTAGCTCAGCGAGACTTCTGTTGAGTCTCCGGTTGGCCTCTCGCTCTTGGCGGATATCTAACCGAGTCTTGAGGAGCTCTTGTGACAACTCCTTGATCGTTTGAGCTTGCTTTGATGATTCGACCTCAAGGCGTGCTGATTTGGCGGTTATTTCCTGGAGTTGGCTATCCGAACTGGTTCTGGCAGTTTTGGATGCTCGGATAGCTTGTTCATTGGAGTCAGCACACTGGTCCTTGAGGCGCTCTATTTCATGATCCTTTTTCTTGCCTTGCCTTTGCAGACTGTCTATTGTGAGGATAGAGGCTTGTTCTCTCTCTTCAAGGGCCCTCATCTGGGCTCCCATGATTTCTATCCTCTGGGTCAAGGCGTTAATTTGAGCCTGCAGCCCTTCATTGTTGGCGCTTGTAGTGGGTGTGGTGGATTGTTGAGCCATCCCTCTTTTCTTTCTCCACGCCTCATAGTCACTAGTGACAGCCACCCGAGCTTTTCCTAGCTCTCTGTCCCCCATATAGACTGGCCTCTCCCATGCTTTTCTCACAGCTAGTGAGTTGGCGATTGTGCACGGGTCTCCAAAGAAGCACAGTCCTCCGAGCTCCCCTCGGGAAATAGTAGTTTGGGTCCTCATGAGCTGCCTTATAGCTACTCTAGGTGAGTAGGCTATGCAACCCCTGAGTCCTATCAAGGGTACGCTCGGATAGTCCCCACATCTGATGAGAACTGGGCCGGGTCGGAACCAAGGGCAGACCCAGGATAAACTGTTGGTGTCCTTTTGATTCCACTCGTCCCTCCATTCTGTAGTCAGGCGTCGTTGGAGGGGGATATTGGAGAAGCTTCTTAAAGGATCGGGGGATATCCCCATGTGGCTAGAGGCGTAGAGGTGCGTGGCGCTCCACACAAATAGTAATGAAGAGCAGCAGCGGAGTATTTTTCCTTGCTTCTGGTGGCAGAATTCCACCGAGAGCAGGGTGTCGACAAGAATTGCAGGTAGGGGACTCTTCGAGTTCACGTCCCAGGCGAAGAAGGCGTCCATGACGGCCTGATCTATGGTGTCGAAGGGGAAGGGGAACAAGACCGTTCCAAAAATTATGAGTGCCAGGGTTTTGTTGAAGGCGACCCACTCTGCCCTTTCAGCCAGGTAGGACAGGTGGTCTTCTAACATTGATACTTTCCAACCCTGGGCGTTCCCCTTCCTTATCAGGGTACTCTGCCGGAATGGTAGCTGAATGAGGGCAGCGACTGGTGCTGCAGGAGTGTATGCCTCGTGGTGGACATGGACCCCAGCTGATTTGGGCCATTTCAACATGGTTTCATACTCCTCTAATGTAGGCACCAAGTCGAACTGTGGAAATTCGAAACACCGTAGACTAGAATTCCAGAAGTGTATTAGTGCCCTGAGGAACACCTGATCGACATAGATCTTTAGAAGGTCCAAAATTCGTCCATAGGATTTTTCAAAGTTTGCACGGACCTCCGATGGCATTGCCGCGCTTAGCCGTTCCAATCTCTCAGTATGGAAACGGGGAATATCCACCTTCTTTGGCTGTCTACTTGTCCCCTCCATTTCTAAAACCAAAATGCATGTTTGATTAAAATGATGCTTATTTGAATGTGAGTGTTTATTTTATCATGTTTTTCTACATGATGTATGGTAATCGCGTGTATTTTTTATTGAAGAATAAACTATCTATATGAATGTTTTATGAGTGTAATAGTTTTGAACCAGGTCTTATTTTGGAAATAGATTTTTATTTTGGTGTTGTTTTGATTATTTTGTTTATTTTATAGCCTTTTATCTCTTCTGTCAGAACTGCGTGGCTACTTAGCTTACTAAGAACCTGAAACCAGGCTAGCTAAAAGGCAGACTATCCGAGATAAAATATGGCTTTATGCGAAAGAATATTTAACGTCCCTTATCTCTTCTGTCGGAACTGCGTGGCTACTTAGCTTACAAAGAACCTGAAACCAGGCTAGCTAAAAGGCAGACTGTCCGAGATAAGGGTCTTTATTTGTGAAAATATTTTTTTGGTTTTTGTTTTGTTGTTTGTTTATGCTATGCAACAGACAAATGCAACAAACATATGCACATACAATTCGGTCATCCACGAACCGGCGAGAATTCATTTTTATCACGAGGTAGGGTTTTCCTGCAGAAAAGTGCATTGGCAAGGGGTGGTTCTAACTGTTCTCACCAGGCTAAGGCCCCCAAGGTGCCCCCATTATAGGGTTCCCACTCTCCAGCCGTCTGACTATGCTTAGCACTAAGGCCGTAGTCAGTCTTGTTGCCAAAAGAGGAAGGTTATCACCTTGAGTGGTGGTTTCCGATCACACTGGTGGGTTCAAGGCCCTCAGTACAGCGAACCGTACCTGCCACCCACTCCCTATGGTTTTCTCACTTGCCCCCGAGTATAGAGGGAACTATTGTGTGCAAAGGTTTGTGTACAATTTGTATTTCATACAATTGCGGAAGTATAAACAGACAACAGTTATTTAAAGCCAAGCAATAAAACATGTTATAATACAAGTTAAGGGCAAAAGCATTATTTTCTTGGTTTATTTATTTTTAAGCCGGCCCATCACTAAATGGGATCAACTCTCGAGGCTTCCCCAGTGGAGTCGCCATCTGTCGCCGCCGTAAAAAAAGAGAGGCGGTCGGAGCGACGCGATGGTTTCGACCCTTTTGATTTTCGCGTTTTTTATGGTTGGTTACAACGCCTTTAGGTTGTCCGATAACCGAGCTAACCTAGGGGCGAGGTTTTTGAAAGAGCGTCCTTGGGTTGTGCGATAACCGGGCTAACCCAAGGACTAGTTTTGTGGGGTTCTGTGGAGTCGCCACCGATGTTTTTACCGGAAACATCGGAAAAGGGGTTTTAAAAGGCGTTGGTTTTCAAAAACCAACTTTGGTCATTAGAACTAGAGTTGGGTAAGGGAGTTAGTTACGTTTAAAGGGAGTATTAGTCCCTTTACGACGCCCCTTTCGGGTTCCCTATGACAGGCCAGCTATTTAAAAATATGTAAACTGGTGAAAATTATGCGTTAGCCCTTTTTATTTTTGCGGAATTTAAAATTGTGACTACATGGCCCTAATCTATTGCATAATTTAAAATTAAAGTGGTAAAAGTAGAGGGGGAGAGTTTAAACCTCCGAAGCAAGCTTTCTCTATTAATTTCTCAATAAATTGGGTGCGTTTTGGCAGCCCTTCACTCTACAGCGTCGGAAGACCTCTCAGAACGCTCGAAAACTCATTCTAAAGACACTCAAAAGCTCCGGAAATGCGTCGAAGGGATTCTAGAGAGAGAAATCCTAGAGAGAAGGAGGAGAGAAAGCTGTGGTGTGTGGAAATGAGGGGGGGAGAGCCCCTATTTATAGGTTTTCGCGCCTGGTAGTGGCGAGACCGCCGTTCTCGTCTGACAGGGTCGAGACCGCCGTCTTGCCAAACGAGACCGCCGTCTCGTCATGCCAAAGTGGCGAGACTGCCGTCTCGCCAAATGAGACCGCCGTCTCGTCATTCGCAGGTGGCGAGACCGCCGTCTCGTTTGGTGAGACGGAGGTCTCGCCATTTGCGTGAGGCGAGACGGCGGTCTCGATTTCGAGACGGCGGTCTCGTCCCAAAAAGGCGAGAAAACTTATTTTTTATGCAGAAAATCCTTCCTATCCTAGTATGGGGCCTAATAGTCTCTCCTAGTGGCTTGTTAGGCTTCATCCATCTTCGAATAGGAGGTCTTCTACTCTTTATTTGGAGGCCGGGCAAGATTTGGGGTCTACAGGATGTCTTAGCGAGTTTTTGCATTTTTATGAGTGCCTTAACTTTTGCCTAAATCGTCCTTTGCGGGTTTTTGATCTAGCAGGCTGCTCTAATTTTTGCCTAAGAATCTCCTAGTAGGCATCATTCTTTTTTATCTTTATTTTTCCTTTTCTTTTCCTTTCATTATGCTTTCTTGTATTGGTTCTTTATGCATGATCATGTTTTATTAATACAGAGGAATTTTCATAATTTGGTCAAGAGAAAAGACAATTTCATTGATATAAGCAAATGGTTCATTTTTACAAAAGGATTTACAAAGGGATTTAGAAGCATGGCTGGCAAGGTTGGCTATACTGTATAAGCTATAACAATCATGTCCCTAACATTTGTATCTCTGTTTCTCCCAGTCGCTTTAGTTGAGATGCTCGAGCCCGGAATGAAGACCACGCAAAGTCTGCTTGCTTCTGGAAGGATATTACCTTAGTCGCCTTATGGTTTTCGGCTAAGGTAATCATTGCTCTCTTTTTTTTTAACCCTCTAATTTTTATATAAGACATGTCCCAGCGAGGAATATGGACCCTATATTTTTTCTAGGATGCTCTTTGCGAGTTTTCGTCCTGACAGGTCATGAGCAATGTCTTCAAGCATAGTACTTTTTCACAGCGTCTGAGTTGACCGGGTGCCGAAGCTCTTCTCCGTCCATGTTAGTGAGGATGAGGGCTCCACCTAAGAAATCTCACTTGACCACAAAGGATCCTTCGTAGTTTGTTGCCCATTTTCCAAGTTTGTCCTTCTGGGCGGGAAGCAGTTTCTTTATTACTAAATCCTCTTCTTGAAAAGTGTAGGGATTGATCTTCTTATCATAGGCCTTCTTGATCTTCTTTTGATAGGCTTGCCCATGACATATGGCGTCCAGCCATTTCTCTTCGATCAGGTTAAGTTGGTCATACCGATTCTGGACCCATTCTACTTCGGTTAGCTTTGCTTCCATAATGACTCTTAGGGAGGGTATTTCGACTTCTACTAACAATACAACCTCCATGCCGTATACGAGGGAGAATGGGGTGGCCCCGGTGGAGGTCCACATGGAAGTCTGATATCCATACAGGGTGAAGGGTTGCATTTCGTGCCAATCCTTGTATTTTATCACCATCTTTTGGATGATCTTTTTGATGTTTTTGTTGGCTGCCTCCACTGCATCGTTCATTTTGGGTCGGTATGAAGAAGAATTGTGATGTTGAATCTTGAAATCTTGGCATAATTATTCCATCATCTTGTTGTTTATATTGGTCCCATTATCAATAATGAGTCGATGAGGGATACCATACTGATATAGAATATTCCTCTTAATGAAGGTGGTTACCACTTTCCTTGTCACGTGTGCGTAGGATGCCGCCTCCACCCATTTAGAAAAATAGTCAATAGCCACCAAGATAAAACGGTGACCATTAAATGCTTTGGGCTCGATGAGTCCGATGACGTCCATGCCCCACATGGAGAATGGCCATGGTGTAGCCAAGGTTTTGAAAGATGCGGGCGAAACATGAACATTATTGGTGTAGACTTGGCATTTGTGACATCATTTAGCATATTGGCGACAATCACCTTCCATTGTGAACCATAAATACCCTGCCCTTAGGATCTTCTTTACCATGACATGCCCAGGTGCGTGGGTCCCAAAAGCTCCTTTATGAATCTTCTTTATCAGGGTTTGAGCCTCCTCGCAATCCACACACCTTAGCAAAGTGGAGTCGAAATTCTTCTTATAGAGGGTTTCTCCAATCAGTGAAAACCCTGTGGCCCTCTTCTAGATGGTCCTTTTGTCATTATCACCGATTCATTCGGGATACGCACCCTTCGTGAGGTATCGCTTAATGTCGTGATACTTGGGGTTTTTTTCTTGCTCGCTATTTACTATCATGCAGGTTGATTTGAATAATCGGCATCTCATGCTCTTGATCTAGAGAGAACATGGACGAAAAAGTAGCGAGGGCGTCTGCAAATTGATTATCTTTCTGAGGGATATACTTGAAAGTGATGTTTCCAGCCTCAAAATCAAATCGCGAATATACTTGAAAGTGATGCTTTCGGGTTTCCCATTCACCCTTGAGTTGATAGATGACAAGGGATGAATCACCGAAAACTCTGAGTTTGGTCACCCCATGATCTAGAGCTGCTTGGATTCCTAATGCACAAGCTTCGTATTTGGCCATATTATTTGTACAGTCAAAGTGTAACCTGGCCGTTATCGGGATATATTTCTTTTCTAAGGATATCAAAATGGCTCCGATCCCATGTCTAAGCATGTTTGAGGCTCCATCGAAAAACATAGTCCATGCATCTTCTTTGGTCTCTTTGTGTTCAATGTGCATGATATGTTCATCGGGAAAGTTGTCTTGCAGGGATTGGTACTTGTTTGTCAATCCATGTGCTAGATAGTCTGCTAGGGACTACCTTTAATAGCTTTCTGGGTGACATGAATGATATCGAATTCTGAGAGGAGCACTTGCCACCTAGCTATTCTTCCGTTCAAGATGGGATTTTTGAAGAGGTACTTGATTGGGTCCATTTTTGACACCAACCATGTTGTGTGTCGAGCCATGTACTATTTGAGATGTTGAGTTGTCCACACCAATGCACAACATGCTTTTTCGAATGGTGTATAACATGTCTCATAGTCTAGGAACTTTTTACTGAGATAATATATGGCTCGCTCCTTTTTCCTTGTTTCATCTTGTTGACCAAGCACACATCCCATGGATTCTTTGAGTATTGACAAATATAAGATTAGAGGTTTTCCTTCAATGGGTGGCACCAATACTGGTGGATTGGTCAAGCACATCTTGATCTTATTGAACGCTTGTTGACATTCTTCATTCCACACTGTTGGCTGGTTTTTTCGCAACAGCTTGAAGATGGGTATACATTTGTCTGTTAGTTGTGCGATGAACCTAGAAATATAGTTGGTTCGGCCCAAAAATCCTCTGACTTCCTTTTCTGTTCTTGGTGGGGGCATTTCCAGAATTGCTTTTGTTTTGTCAGGGTCTACCTCGATTCCCTTTTGGCTAATGATGAACCTTGGGAGTTTGTCTGACCGTACTCCGAAAGTATATTTTGCTAGGTTCAGTTTAAGCTGATACTTTCGAAGTCGATCAAACACCCTCTTAAGATATTGAATATGGTCCACCTCGTTTCTGGACTTGGCAATTATATCATCCACGTATACTTCTATTTCTTGGTGGATCATGTCGTGGAATAATGTGACCATAGCCCTTTAATAGGTATCCCCTGCATTTTTTAGCCCAAAAGGCATTACCCTGTAGCAAAAGGTACCCCACGGTGTGATGAAGGAGGTTTTTTCCCTATCTTCGACGACCAACTTTATTTGATTATACCCCACATATCCGTCCATGAAGGAATAAAGCGTATTTGTAGCGGTGTGATCCACTAATGTGTCAATGTGTGGTAAGGGGAAGTCGTCCTTTGAACTTGCTCGATTTAGGTCCCTATAGTCCACACATAATCTGATTTTACCGCTTTTCTTGATGACAAGCACTATGTTTGCTAGCCATTCGGGGTATTTGGACACGATTAGGAAGTTGACGTCTAGTTGTCTTTGCACTTCCTCCTTAATCATTAAGGACTAATCTGGCTTGATTCTCCTGAGCTTTTGTTTTATGGGCCAAAATCCCTCCTTTAAAGGCAGATGATGTTTCACTATGCTTTTATTGAGCCCGGGCATGTCATGATAAGACCAAGCGAAAACGTCTACGTGTTCTTTCAAAAGTTGTATCAATCCCTCCCTAATTTCACTATCAATCTGAGTGTCGATATTTATCTCTTTCTTATCATCTCCTTGTCCCAAATTGATGGTTTTCGTTTCCTCTCGATGCGGCTATATGATGCGAGTTTCTTTTTCTAGCATTCTCTGCATGTCCAGGGAAATGGTCCCCTGCTCACTGTTGGACTTGACCCATTCGCCTTCAGCTTCCTGGTCTCAAAGAGATTCATCAATCACAGACATGATTGTTTTTAGGTTATGTTTTAGTCATAGATTTTATTATTCAATTATTTTTGGAAGAATAATAAATAGAAGAGGGAAAAGAATGAGAGCGAATATGATATGATGAAAAATGCCTCATGTATTATAATAGTGTATATACATGCCCTTTTAATCAGTGTTTCCACGGCCACGGGCAGGGACCGTGGGAAATACAAGAAAAGCTTAAAAAATGGAAAAAGAGCCCTAACAGTTGATCCTCCTAATTCGACCCTCATTTACTCTGGTTTCGTCAGAGGTTTGACATCTACATTGGCAGCGGGAGCATCAAAGGTTATCCACCCGGCGTCTATTAGCTCTTGGACCTTATATTTCAAGGTCAAGCAGTTATCCCTTGAGTGCCCAGGTGCATCTGAGTGGTAGTTACATTTTTCATTAGGCTTATACCACTCGGGGTAAGGAGGCTCCATTTGCTTGGGAGGAACGCGTGCAAGAGGTTGGCTTCCACCAATTGGGGCAGCAGTTTCCCATAGGAGGTCGAAAGTGGGGTGAATTTTTTTTCCCTTCTTCGTGGTTGTCAGGTTGTTTGTGGAGGGGAGGAAGGAGTAGCGAAATTGATAGCATGCATGGCCTCTTCCTTCTTTTTAAAAGGCTTTTTGAATGAGACTGTCGCCGCCGTCAAAAAGAGGCGGTCGGAGCGACGCGATGGTTTTGTCGACCCTCTTGCTTTCGCGTTTTTTATGGGTGGTTACAACGTCCTTAGGTTGTCCGATAACCAGGCTAACCTAGAGACGAGGTTTTCGAAAAGTGTTCTTGGGTTGTCCGATAACCGGGCTAACCCAAGAACGGGTTTTGAAGGGTTCGTGGAGTCGCCACTGATGTTTTTACCGGAAACATCGGAAAAGGAGTTTAAAAAGGCGTTGGTTTTCGAAAACCAACTTTGGTCATTAGAACCAGAGTTGGGTAAGGGAGTTAGTTACGTGTAAAGGAAGTGTTAGTTCCTTTACGACGCCCCTTTCGGGTTCCCTATGATAGGCCGGCTACTTTGGATAAATAATTAAACTGGAAAATTGCGCTTTTACCCTTTTATTATGCGGTATTTAAATTTGTGACTACATGGCCCTAATGTCTATTGCATAATTTAAATGGAAGCGGTAAAGTAAATGAAGAGGTTTATGAACCTTCGAAGCAAGCTTTCTTATATTCTTTGAAAGAGGGTGCTTTGTGGCAGCCCTTCACTCTACAACGCTCAGAAACTCCGGAAATGCCTCGGAGGGATTCTAAAGAAGATTTAGAACGCTCAAAATTCTCCTAAAGACACTCAGAAAATCCGGAAATGCTTCGGAGGGGTTCTAGAGAGAGAAAATCTAGAGAGAAGGAGGAGGAACTGTGTGTTTCTCTGTGGAAATGAGGGGGGGAGAGCCCCTATTTATAGTTTTTCGCGCCTGACAGGTCGAGACCGCCGTTTCGTCTAACAGGGTCGAGACCGACATCTGGACAATCCAAACCGCCGTCTCGATCATGGCAGGGGGTCGAGACCGCCATCTGGATAATCCAGACCGCCGTCTCGACTAGGCAGAAGTCGAGACCGCCGTATGGATAATCCAGACGGTGGTCTCGTCCCTGGCGTGAGGCGAGACGGCGGTCTGGTCCTTCCAGACAGCGGTCTCGTCCCTTCAGGGCGAGAAACTTTATTTTTCGGGCCAGAAAAACCTCCTATCTTAGTACGGGGGCCTAATAGTCTCTCCTAGTGGCTTGTTAGGCTTTGGTCGTCTTCAAATAGGGGGTCTTCTGACTTTATTTGGAGGTCGGGCAAGATTTGGGGTCTACAGCTGCCCCCCCTTTACCTGACTAGTCGGCTGTTGGCTTTGTTGTGCCAGACAGGTAGACAGGAAGGTAAAGGAGTTGACCCTCTCGCCCGGCTACCCTTCGGACGTCCTGTCTTGTGGAGGATGATCCTCTAGGGAGATGTTGTATTTATGCACCTCCGGGATACTACTCCTGACGTAGCCGATCCCTTTGGTTGACACGTGGTAGAACCTCCGGATACTACTCCTGACGTAGCCGATCCTTCGGTTGATGGGTATAAACCCCCCATCAGGTTGGTAGTTACAGTCCGTTGTGTGGGACTGGATGGGTATGAACCCCCCATCAGGCTGGTACGGTCCGTTGTGTGGGACCGGATGGATATGAACCCCCCATCATGGTGGTACGGTCCGTTGTGTGGGACCGGATGGGTATGAACCCCCCATCAGGGTGGTAGTGGCGGCTTACTGTTCAGGTGGCCCATGCGCCGTTTAGGCACTCCTTGTGTGCTGGTTGATAGGTATAAACCCCCTATTAGGCTGGTACAGTCCGTTGCGTAGGACTGGTGGTGGTGGCGGCTTACTGCTTGGGTAGCTCATGCGCCGTTTAGGCACTCCTTGTGTGCTGGTTGATAGGTATAAACCCCCTATCAAGCTGGTACAGTCCGTTGCGTAGGACTGGTGGTGGTGGCGGCTTACTACTCGGGTAGCTCATGCGCCGTTTCACTGGGGAGTGATTTCTGTGTTGGTAGATGTTCTTGGACTTGATGGTCGTCCGGGCTGCGCCAGGGGTTTTGTTGGTTGTCCATCCAGCTTTGTTGGTTGCTGGGGATTCTTTGTTTTTGCTCTTTTGGTGTTTGACTTTTGCCTGGTAGTCGGAATTTTGTCGGTTAAGGTAGTTGTTTTGTTTTAATCCTGCCTTTTCTCGCGGTTTTATCTCTTTTTTCTCGCGATTTTGGATTTTGGCTTTTTTCTTGAGCGTATGCCTTTTCTCTTTTAAGCTTTTTTTGTTACGCTGACTTTTGTAAAAGACGGCAAAGAATGCATGGAATAAAATTTTATTCATGGGAAATTTTATTACAACAGCTTTTATTTAGGCCAGTGTGGTCCCTAGGGGCTATCATCAGGGGAATCGGGGTAAGGGTACTGTTTGTACACGTGATACCGGAAGTCTACTTGCTCTTGGACTTCGTCACGGTAGTCCTCTTGGAATGTCATCCATTCCTGCCGCAACCTCTACTGCTCCTGGTAGATCTCGTCCTGGCGAGCTTGATAGGCCTATTGGCGAGCGTCGTGGGCCTGTTGCCACTGGGTCTGTTGCTCTCGCCACACCGCTATTTGGGCGAACTGCTGGCTTAGATCATTCATGTGTTGGTGCATGCCAGCAAAGTCCTCTGTGTACGGTGGTGCCTGTTGATGCTACTGTTGTTGCTGTTGGGAGCCGGGGGATGTGGGCATATCCTGCATCGCCACAATCCCCTGGGAGGGGTGCAAGGCGAACTGGTTTCCCCGACGTATCAGCATCCTCATGCTGACCAGCATTGGCCCATTGATGGGCTCGGGTCGGAGGTTGCGGGCCAGCTCTTCCCGGCCAGGGCACCCCATTCTCTCTGCCAAAGTGGTGATGAGAGGAGCTATGAGGACGACCCTTGTGGATCTGCTCCCGAAGTCCTTAAGGGCCATTAGGAGAAAGTATCCGGGGTTGCAGCGCCGCCTCTGGTGCATGCAGTAGAGGACAAAGAGATCAAGGAGGGATATCTTACCCTGGCTCTCCTTCCTCCCATGGATTGTGCCTGCCAGCAGCTTGTGGCAAAGGCGGAGTGCCGGTTGCAGTGCGGAGCCTCTCATCAAAGTGGGCAGTGTGGTTGCTCCTGTGAGCTCATGCCACATTTCCGCGGGGGTGAGGTTGGCGGGCCGAGAGCAGATGGCCTCTCGGTATTCCCGGGTCAGCGCTTCCTCGGGTCGGATGAATCCAATGGACACATTGAATTCTTCCAGGGTGGTGGTGTGGTATTGCCCACCCATGAAATAGTTGACCATTTTAGTGGGCTGCATGCCCGAGGCCATGGAGGGGATTTCGATGAGAGAGACGGAGGCCAAGAATTCTTGTACCGCTTGGGGGTACACATGTGTGGGTGGGGTACGCAGCAAAAAGCCCCACCCAATGCTGTCGATGTGGGCTCTGACGTCTTCTTCCCATCCAAATTCGGCCAGAACGCCGAAATCCAGTGTCAGCATGGAGTGCCACTGGTAGTTCCTAATGTTGTCCATGCGGGCCTGGTGTTGTGGTGATAGCTGAGAAGGGTCTGGGGGTGGCGGTGGTGCCGAGCTGCTAGCACCAGCGGTGCCCCTTCTCTTCCTGGAGGCACTTCTGCTGAACATCTTGAGCAGGGAAGGCTTGGAGGAGTAGAGATGTGAGTTTTGGAGGCTCTGGAGGCTTAGGAGGCAAGGAGAGTTGTGAGGAAACCCATCCAGGCGCGCCTCCTTATATAGGAAATTTTTTCAGGTCGAGACCGCTGTCTGGGAAGTCGAGACGGCGGTCTCGTTTGGGTTGCTGGTCGAGACGGCGGTCTGGAGGTTCCAGACGGCGGTCTCGACTTTGCCTAAGTCGAGACGGCGGTCTGGAGATTCCAGACGGCGGTCTCGACTTGCAGGGGAATCGAGACGGCGGTCTGGAATGTCCAGACGGCGGTCTCGAATTTCTGGTGTTTTTTTTTTTTTTTTTTTGAATAAGAAATAGGACCTGGTTCAAAAACATTTTATGCATGCAAATGTTTTCATGTTTGATGTCCTATAATGCCTACTTTAATTAGTTTTTCAGAAGGATTTAACCAACATGTCTTGTTGTGCTGAAAGCCTTCTGATTCGCTGTGTTTACTTTTGGCTGTACCATGCCGGACTTCTTGTGACCGAAAGGTAATTTCTTTCTTTCTCTTCTTTTTCTTTTTCGTTTTTTCTTTTGTAGAGAACTTTTGTCATGTAGTGTCCCTTTTTCCTTGCTTTAGGGATTTCAATCCTCTCGTTGACTATACGCCTCCATATTCCCAAATTAATTACTAGAATATTGTTGTGAGGGTCAAGAGAAAAGAAGTAAAAGGGGGGTAAAAATCAATGGTTTGTGTTTTAGAGGGTTGATTTTTATTGATAAAAGGATTTGTAAGAATGGCTGGCTAAGGTTAAGCCTGGGTGTTTAAGCTTTTGTCTAAGCAAACATCTTTCCCTTCTTTTTGTATTTGCGCTCTTTGGTTTTATTTCCATTGCTTTTTAAATGGCTAGCTGATTTCCCTAGATCTCCCTTTGGGTTTTCGAACTAGGATACTGTGTATTGGCCCTAACTTTTGTCTAGGTTTCTTCTTTTGTAAAATTTTGGAGAAATCCTAGCGGACCTTATTTGTAACCCTAACTTTTGCCTAGGTTACCCTTTATTGTTGTTCGGGTATCCTACCGGGTTAACCCTATCTTTTGCGTAGCCCCCTTAGTGGGTTTCCTACTGGGTAATTTGCCCTTTTCTTTGGCCTTTGGCTTCTCTGGGCTTCTTTCTTTTTTGTGGTTTTATTATTTTTTGTTGTTCACAGTATTGGCGAAGCGTGACTTTCTTTATGGCTTAGGTGAAGTCTTTATTTTTATGTGCTTCTAATCAGCTAACTTGATGATAATAGCAATGGTGAAGGTTGATTATTTGGAAGTGCTTCTTATTCTTCTTCTCTTTTTTATGTTTACTTAGACAGGGTTATTTATGTGGTCCAGTCAGAAGTAGAAGGAAGAGAAGCAGATAGAAAGAATCATTCTTATTAATTAATGAGGGAATATGTGCCCCAAAATGCCCGGGGGTCGGGCTCGCCCCGGGGGATAATCTCTAACAATCATGGGGTTTACATCCCTTAAACAAAGAAAAAGATTTCCTAATGACTAGAGTGGCTCTTGACGCTTGCACCCCTCCACTTCGGAAAACTTGCTTGAGTGTGCGGAGGGGAGACTTCCCTTTTCTCCTTTCTGCTCGGCCCTTAGTAGGGTCATATCCTAAGCCATACTTGCAAGGATTGTCTTTGAATTCTGGGGGTTCCCTCATGCCTTGGGAATCTGCCCCCAGTCCTTGGCCAGGATGGTAGCCATGCTTCAACATCATGCGGGCTACTTTTGTGTTTCTGGGAAGTTGCTCTATACTGGCAATTTCGAGCGCTTGAAAAGATGTTTCAAGGGCCTCTTCAGTCGCATCCACATAAGGTTGGGTGGACGGTCCACTTATCAGGATATCGTCTTCTGCTTGGACTGTGACCAGTTTATCGTCCACTACGAACTTGACTTTCTGGTGGAGCGTCGAAGGTACTGCCTTAGCGTCATGAATCCAAGGCCTGCTGAGAGACAGACTGTATGCTTGGAGTAATGTCCATTACATGGAAATCGACGTTGAAGGTAGTGGGTCCAACCTGGATTGGCAAACTGATCTCTCCCACTACTTCTCGTTTTGATCCGTCGAAGGCTCGAACGATGGTGCTTGCTTGGGCGCAGACGGGTTCCTTGGATAGTCAACTTATCCAGTGTGCACTTGGGCATCACGTTCGGGGATGACCCGTTATCCACAAGAACTTTGGCGATGAGGTATTCCTTGCATTTAACCGAGATATGCAAGGGCTTGTTATGTTTTGGCCCCTCGAGGGGAGTTCTTCCTCTGTGAAGGTGAGGTGATCGTTTGCCGCGATGTGACCGACGATCCTCTCAACCTTTTCTTGGGATATTGTGTGAGGTACATGCGCCTCGCTCAAGACCTTCAGCAGGGCATTCCGGTGCGGTTCCGAGCTCATTATCAAAGATAGCAACGTGATCTTTGCAGGCGTACGGTTGAGCTGGTCAATAATGGAATACTCACTCTGCCTTATAAACTGGAGTAATTCCTCTGTCTCCTCCTTGGATTCTTTATTTTCTTTTTCTTCTTCGGTCTTTTTATTTTTTCCTTTATTTTGGAGGACATTTTCCTGTGTGTCCTCGGGGGAGTAGATTCTTCCACTTCTAGTTGTGCCCCCAATGTCGGCTATGTTTGTTATTTCTTCTTTTATCGGTGAAGATTCCCCATATCTCCACGGTACAGCTTTATTTGACTCGTAGGGGAAAGGACGTGGCATAAATAGTCGCACTAGCGTCCTTGCCCCCTCTTCTTTACTCTTGAGGACCAACGGCCGAGGTTTATTTCCCTCCTGCGATGATTCGACCGCTGGGGTGAGCTTTATTAGGAGTGGCTTTCTCTCCATTCTTCTGAGTTGGAAGACGTGTTAGTTAATCCTTCCTTTTTATTATCTTATTTATTATTCATGAAGGATGGGAAATTAAATATGCAAATGCATGTTCATGTATGCAAGTAGACAACTGTTGAATAAGGAAAAAGATTTCATTAATTCAGTGGAAGGTGTACATTCTCCTATTCCATACTACAAAGCGTCTTTTGGCAAAAACGGAAAAGCCTAAAGAAACCCACAGGCGGGTCTTGATTCCTATGTAGTTCTCTCTCGGCTTCCCGGACATGGTGAACGAGCTCTTCGCTTTGCTTGTGGACTGCCTGGCTCATATCTTCTCTGTATTGTTGAGCCTCTTTAATCTTCGCCTCTTGATGAGCGACCAAGGCTTGTAGTTCATCGAGCTTTTCAACGGCTCGGTCTTTCTCTTGTAGTACTTGGCTATACTGAGCTAGCCCTTCTTTTTCCTTAAGGCGTAGCTCAGAGAGACTTTTGGCGAGTCTCCTGTTGGCCTCTCGCTCTTGGCGGATGTCTAACAGAGCCTTAAGGAGCCCTTCCAACAACTCCTTGATCGTTTGGGCCTGCATAGCTGATTCGGCCTCAAGGTGTGCTGTTTTGGCGGTTATTTCTTGTAGTTGGCTATCCGAACTGGTTCTAGCAGTTTTGGATGCTCGGATAGCTTGTTCATTAGCGTCAGCACATTGGTCCTTGAGGCACTCTATTTCATGATCCTTTTTCTTGCCTTGCCTTTGTAGACCGTCAATCGTGAGGATAGATGCTTGCTCTTTTTCCTCAAGGGCCCGTATCTGAGATCCCATGATTTCTACCCTCTGGGTCAAGGCATTGACTTGTGCCTGCAGCTCTTCGTTGTTGGCGATTGGCATGGGTGTGGTGGATGGTTGAGCCATCCCTCTTTTTCTTCTCCATGCCTCGTAGTCACTGGTGACAGTTACTCGAGCTTTTCCTAGCTCTCTGTGTCCCATGTAGACTGGCCTCTCCCATGCTTTTCTCATGGTTGATGAGTTGGTGATCGTGCATGGGTCTCCAAAGAAGCACAGTCCTCCGAGCTCCCTTCGGGAAATAGTAGTTTGGGTCCTCATGAGTTGCCTCATAGCTACTCTAGGTGAGTAGGCTATGCAACCCCTGAGTCCTATCAAGGGTATGTTCGGATAGTCCCCACATCTGATGAGAACGGGGCCGGGTCGGAACCAAGGGCAGACCCAAGATATACTGTTGGCGTCCTTTCGTTCTAACTCATCCCTCCATTCTATAGTCAGGCGTCGTTGGAGGGGGATTTTGGAGAAGCTTCTCAAGGGATCGGGGAATATCCCCATGTGACTGGAGGCGTAAAGATGCGTGATGCTCCACACGTATAGTAATGAAGAGCAGCAGCGGAGTGTTCTCCCTTGCTTCTGATGGCAAAAATCCACCGAGAGCAAGGTGTCGGCAAGAATAGCAGGCAAGGGACTCTTCGAGTACACGTCCCAAGCGAAGAAAGCGTCCATGACGGCTTGATCTATTGTGTCGAGGTGGAAGGGGAACAGGATTGTTCCAAAAATTATGAGTGCCAGGGTTTTGTTGAAGGTAACCCATTCTGCCCTTTCAGCCAGGTAGGACAGGTGGTCTTCTAACATCGATACTTTCCACCCCTGGGTGTTCCCTCTTCCTATCAGGGTACTCTGTCGGAACGGTAGATGGATAAGGGCAGCGACTGATGCTGTAGGAGTATACGCCTCGTGGCGAATATGGACCCCGGCTGATTTAGGCCATTTCAACATAGTTTCATACTCCTCTAAGGTGGGCACCATGTCGAACTGCGGAAATTCAAAGCACCACAGACTGGAGTTCCAAAAGTGAATTAGTACCCTGAGGAAGACCTGATCGACACTGATCTTTAGGAGGTCCAAAATTCGTCCATAGGACTTTTCAAAATCGGCGCGGACCTCTGGTGGCATTGTTGCACTAAGCCGTTCCAGCTTCCCAGTATGGTTTTGGAGAATATCCACCTTCCCCACTTGTCTACTTGTTCCCTCCATTTTCTAGAATCAAAATGTATGATTTGATGAAGATGATGATTATTGTATGAATGTGAGTGTTTATTCTTCTATTTATCATGTTTTTCTACGTGATGTATGGTATTTGCGTATATATTTTGGAAGAATAAACTATCTATATGAATGTTTTATGAGTATAATATTTTTGGACCAGGTCTTATTTATGAACTTTTGGAAAAAATGGATTTGTTTTTTTATTTTTATTTGTTCATTTTATAGCCTTTTATCTCTTCTGTCGGAACTGCGTGGCTACTTAGCTTACAAAGAACCTGAAACCAGGCTAGCTAAAAGGCAGACTGTCCGAGATAAAATATGGATTTATGCGAAAGAATATTTAGCATCCCTTATCTCTTCTGTCGGAACTGCGTGGCTACTTAGCTTACAAAGAACCTGAAACCAGGCTAGCTAAAAGGCAGACTGTCCGAGATAAGGGTGTTTTTTTGTAAAATATTTTTGGTTTTTGTTCTGTTGTTTGTTTATGCCATGCAACATACAAATGCAACAATCATATGCACACACAATTCGATCATCCCCGAACAGGCGAGATTTCGTTTTTATCACGAGGTAGGGTTTTCCTGCACAAAAGTGCATTGGTCAGGGTAGGTTCTAACTGTTCTCACCAGGCTAAGGCCCCCAAGGTGCCCCCATTATAGGGTCCCCACTCTCCAGCCGTCCGACCATGCTCAACACTAAGGCCAGAGTCGGTCTTGTTGCCAAAAGAGGAAGGTTATCACCTTGAGTGGTGGTTTCCGATCACACTGGTGGGCACAAGGCCCTAACTACAGCGAACCGTACCTGCCACCCACTCCCTATGGTTGTCTCACTTGCCCCCGGGTATAGAGGGAACTGTAGTGTGCAAGGGTTTGTGTGCAGTTTATATTTCAATCAATTGCGTAAGTATAAACAAGCAACAGTTATTTGAAAGCCAAACAATAAAGCATGTTATAATACAAGGCAGGGTAAAAATGCTATTTTCTTGGTTTAATTATTTTTAAGCCAGCCCATCACTAAATGGGATCAACTCTCTAGGCTTCCCCAGTGGAGTCGCCATCTGTCGCCGCCGTCAAAAAGAGGCGGTCGGAGCGATGCGATTGTTTTGTCGACCCTCTTGCTTTCGCGTTTTTTATGGGTGGTTACAACGTCCTTAGGTTGTCCGATAACCAGGCTAACCTAGAGACGAGGTTTTCGAAAAGTGTTCTTGGGTTGTCCGATAACCGGGCTAACCCAAGAACGGGTTTTGAAGGGTTCGTGGAGTCGCCACCGATGTTTTTACCGGAAACATCGGAAAAGGAGTTTAAAAAGGCGTTGGTTTTCGAAAACCAACTTTGGTCATTAGAACCAGAGTTGGGTAAGGGAGTTAGTTACGTGTAAAGAAAGTGTTAGTTCCTTTACGACGCCCCTTTCAGGTTCCCTATGATAGGCCGACTACTTTGGATAAATAATTAAACTGGAAAATTGCGCTTTTACCCTTTTATTATGCGGTATTTAAATTTGTGACTACATGGCCCTAATGTCTATTGCATAATTTAAATGGAAGCGGTAAAGTAAATGAAGAGGTTTATGAACCTTCAAAGCAAGCTTTCTTATATTCTTTGAAAGAGGGTGCTTTGTGGCAGCCCTTCACTCTACAACGCTCAGAAACTCCAGAAATGCCTCGGAGGGATTCTAAAGAAGATTTAGAACGCTCAAAATTCTCCTAAAGACACTCAGAAACTCCGGAAATGCTTCGGAGGGGTTCTAGAGAGAGAAAATCTAGAGAGAAGGAGGAGGAACTGTGTGTTTCTGTGTGGAAATGAGGGGGGGAGAGCCCCTATTTATAGTTTTTCGCGCCTGACAGGTCGAGACCGCCGTTTCGTCTGACAGGGTCGAGACCGCCGTCTGGACAATCCAGACCGCCGTCTCGATCATGGCAGGGGGTCGAGACCGCCGTCTGGATAATCCAGACGGCGGTCTCGTCCCTGGCGTGAGGCGAGACGGCGGTCTGGTCCTTCCAGACGGCGGTCTCGTCCCTTCAGGGCGAGAAACTTTATTTTTCGGGCCAGAAAAACCTCCTATCTTAGTACGGGGGCCTAATAGTCTCTCCTAGTGGCTTGTTAGGCTTCGATCGTCTTCAAATAGGGGGTCTTCTGACTTTATTTGGAGGCTGGGCAAGATTTGGGGTCTACAGAGACGCTGGAAGAGGAAGATTGCGCTATCTTCCCACTTCTTAACCCTGGTTCCACTCTCTCCCCCACGGTGACTATGTCTGAAAAAAGGTTGGATGTACTGGTTATCGCCTTATCATAGTAAGCTCCTGTCAATGAATCTATGAACATAGTCACCATCTCCTTGTCTGTCAGTGGGGGCTCTATCTGGGTAGTCATCTCCCTCCACCTCTGGGTGTATGCCTTGAAGCACTCGTCATTCTTCTTGCTTAAAGTCCTAAGATCTGACCTATCTGGGGTCAGATCGATGTTATACCGGTAACGACGGAGGAAGGCATCCACCAGCTGCTTACAATTTTGGACTTGCCCTTTCTCCATTTGCATGTACCAATTGAGGGCTGAGTTAGCCATGCTCTCCTAGAAGCAGTGGATCAAGAGTTTCTCATTTTCAGCGTGTGCAGCCATCTTACGATAGTACATCATAATATGATTCCTAGGGAAAGTCAGTCTAGCTTACTTGGGGAAGTCTAGGACCTTGAATTTTGGCGGGAACTGGATGTTCTTGACGAGACACATGTCTGCTGCCTCCTTGACATCAAAGTTATGTCCCTCGATTACCTTCAACCTTTCTTCCATGGCAGAGATCCGTTGCTTGGACACCTCAGGGGCTTTTTGCTCAAAGAATAACTATTCTTCCTCTTCTTCCTCATGGCGAGAGGCGCAGTCACCATGAGTTTCTCCTTTGCTGAGGTTTTGTTGGCGCATGACCTCCATCAATTGCGCCATTTGCTCCCGGAGGGCGCTAACCTCAGCAGTAAGTTTGAGGTTTTGTTCCTCTAGATGCTCCATAGCTCTAGCCTTCTATGCACGGGTTCGGATGGGAAGAGGACCAGCCACTTTCTAAGATGCCCAAGAATGAATTTTATTAATGGAAATGAATGATAGGTGTGGGATTAGTATTGAAGACCCCAAATCTTGCCCGACCTCAAAATAAAGAGTAGAAGACCTCCAATTCAAAGATGGGCAAGTCCTAAAATGTCCTTAGGATAGACTATTAGGCCCCATATTAGAGTAGGAAGACTTTTTGTACGAAAAAAATAAGGAATTCTACCTGGAGGGTCGAGACCGTCGTCTCGCTTATCGAGACCACCATCGACAAGGGCGAGACCGCCATCTTGTTTGGTGAGACAGTTGTCTCGCCACTTGCCATGGCAAGACCACCTTCCCATTTGGCGAGACGACCTTCTCGCCATTTGTGCAATCAATACCATCGTCCCGATTGGCGAGACGACCGTCTTGCCATTTTCCAAAGGCGAGACCACCATCCCGATTGGCGAGACGGCGGTCTCGACCTTGCTAGGCGAGACGACGACCTCGACCTGACAAGCACGAATCCCTATAAAAGGAGGGTGTTCTCCCCTTCTTTTCACACAGTTCTTCAATTTTTCCTTCTATCATTTCTTAAAATTCTTCTCCTGAAGCCGCTCCGAAGCATTTCTAAAGTTTTCTGAGTGTTCTTAGAGAGCTTTTTATAGCGTTGTGAGAGAGAAGACCGACATTGTAGAGCGAAGGACTACCAAAAAGCGTCCTATTTTATAAGAATTAATCAAGAAAGATTGCCTCAGAGGTTTCTTCACTTTCTCCCTAGCTTTTATCGCTTTGTCATTTATATTTATCTGTACATTAGCTACTAGGGCCATGTAGTCATTATTTTCTTAATTCCGCAAATAAAAAGGTAAAAGCGTCATTTTAAATTTTATTTATGAAATAACTGGCCTATCATAGGGAACCCTGAAAGTGGTGTCGTAGGTGAAAGTGATGAAGATCTTATTGAATCATTTAAAAAAAAGATCTCGTTGATTTGATGAAGTCAAAATGAAGTCAAAGGATATTCTGTTGCAGTCAAAGGTCACTTAGATAAAAGGGTAGAGTGATTAGTGAGTCTGCATCTTTACTTAGGTATAATCATTCTTATCTCTCTGCTGCATGAGGTTTCTTCATTTAAAAGATTTTGAAAATGCCTCTAAAAACGTGTTTTAATCTGTTAAAAACAAAGTATTTTGTTAAATGATTTTTAAGTAACTGTTTTAACTGATATTATATGAGCTTTATCAGTTAAAATGTTCTTAACACTTTTATAACAGGTTTTTAACTTATATGTTTTCAAAATAATCGATTGTTTTCATTAGAAGAGTTTTTGAAAACCTTCTGCTAGTATTTTAACTGATGTAGAATTGAAATAATCGATTAAAATAACTTAAGTTGTTTTGGAAAGTGTTCTGGCAGAATTTTAATCGATACAAACTCGAAATAATCGATTAAAATAACTTGAAGTATTTTGAAAGATGTTCTGTCAGTATTTTAATCGATACAAATGCGAAATAATCGATTAAAACAACTAAGAGTTTTTTCCAGAATGTTTTAATCGATTAAAACAAGTATGTTATTAGTTAAAATAACTTAGGAAGCTTTAGGAAACTTTTTGGCAGAATTCTAATCGATTAAAATACAAAATAATCGATTGAAATAACTAAGAGATTTTTTCCAAAGTATTTTAATCGATTAAAACAGATTGTTATCAGTTAAAATCACTTAGAAAGTTTTGTGAAAACTTTTGGCAGTTTTATAAATCGATAAAAAGGCTAAATAATCGATTAAAACAATTTGAAGGATTTTTTACAAAGTGTTTTAATTGATATAAACGTTGTCGTATCAGTTAAAACAAATCTGGAAAATGATCAAGACCAATTCAACAAATTAAAAGAAGTTTTAACAGATTAATTCAAGACTTTTAACAGATTAAAAGAATGTGTTTAACAGATTGATTAAACCAGCAGTTTGAAAAATCCTCTATAAAAACAGGATTGCTTGAGTCTTTGAAAACACAACTTTGAGCAATCAATCAACCAATCATAAGTGCTACTTTCAAGAGAGAATCGCGCACCTTTTGTGAAGTTTTTCGTAGCTCTTTTTTGAGGCAAATTTTGCATTCTTTTTGTGAAGAAACTCATTCTGCAGAGCTGCATAAACCGGGTTTGAGTGTTCTAGTTTCTTCTCTTTGTTTCTTTACTTTTCTTTACTGTATTGTGGGTATCTAGAATTTGGCTGCAGGGTTGGTCAAGAACTGGAAGTTGGTTCTTGGTGAAGGTGTAGGTGCAAGGACTGAAATTTTGGTTCTTGTGGTAGATTGGGTGTGATTGGAGTTGTAATCTGTAAAACATTCAATCTAGTGGAACCCAGCTGGAATTTGGCTGGAAACTGGACGTAGCCCTGGGATTGGGTGAACCAGTATAAATCTTGGTTGTATCTTTGTAAACCTTTCTCTCTTTAATTCTACCACTGTCTTTACTTTGATTGTTTGCTTTGTTTGATTCAAGAATTGATCAAAACTCTTAATCTTTGAAATAGATAATCTGTAATTTGTGAAAATCTTTCAAAGATTAATTCACCCCCCCTCTTGATCTCAACCTTCTTTTCTAACAATTGGTATCAAGAGCAAGGGTCTTGAAAAATACTCAAGACTTTCGGTCCAAATCTTTTATGGCTGAAAACAAATTACCCTTTTTTGAGGGAGCTTCTATTAATAGACCTCCACTGTTTTGTGGTACAGATTATCCATTTTGGAAGATTAGGATGAAGATCATTATTGAATCCATTGATAGGAATGTTTGGGATGTAATTGTTAATGGTCCATGAATTACAGAAAAAGAATGGTCTAGTCTAAGTGATGAAGAGAAGAAAAAAGTTCAAAGTAATTGTACTACTAAAAACATAATTACTTCTACACTAAACATGAATGATTTTTTCAGGGTCTCTCAATGCAAATCTGCCAAGGAAATGTGGGAAGTTCTTGAGGTTACTCATGAGGGAACAACTGATGTAAAGAGAGCCAGAAAACATACTCTCATAAGAGAATATGAGTTGTTTAAAATGAAAACTGGAGAAAGTATTGCAGATGTGAAGAAGCGCTTCACTCACATCATCAATCATCTAATGGGCTTAGGTAAAACTTTTGATAAAGAGGAATTAAATATAAAAGTTTTAAAATGTCTTGACAGGTCATGGCAGCCTAAGGTCACAACAATTTCAGAGTCAAAAGACTTATCCGTCATGACAACAGCCTCCTTATTTGGCAAACTTAGAGAACATGAAATGGAAATTAACAGATTCAATGAGCAAGAAATCTCTAAAATGAAAGGCAGAAGTATAGCACTCAAAGTTGAAGAAAAAGATCAAGAATCAGAGGAGGAAAGTGAAAATCTTGGACTGCTTGTCAGAAAGTTCAACAAGTTTCTCAAGAAAAAGATTCAAGATAAAGAAAAACACAAAAGGTATGAAAAGAAATCTGATTCTTTTAACTATAAATGTTATGGTTGTGGTAAGGAGGGTCATGTAAGAATGGAGTGCCCAGAAAAGAACAAATACAATGATATGAAAGAAGAAAAGATCAAAAGAAGAGCATATGTAGCATGGGATGGCAATGATACCTCATCAACAGAAAATTCTGATAATGAAGAAGCTAACTTGTGTCTAATGGCTAATCAGAACTATCAAACCAGCAGTGTAAGTTCTAACTCTTCTTCTAATTTGGTGAATTATAATTCATTACAAGAGGCATTCAATGAAATGCATGAAGAAACCAAGAAACTTCAAAAAGAAAATGATAGGCTAAAAGGCATGAATATTTGGTTAGTAAATAGAGTTTATTCTCCTGAAAAGAAAATTCTTGAAGATGAAACTGATCTTGATTTCTTAAAATTAATCCATGATAATTCTGATTGTGTATGTAATAAACCATGTAATAATTGTCCAGACTTACAAAAGAAGATTGATTTTTTGTCAGAAACTGTTTCTAAGTTTACACAAGGTCAAGCTAATCTTGATGTTCTTCTTGGGTCATAAAAACTTATTTTTGACAAATCTGGCATTGGATTTACATCTAGCAAGAAAATCAGAAAAACAATTGTAAATAGGAAATCATACTCATCATCTGTTATTAAATGCTTTTACTGTATGAACAGAGGTCATTCTGTGAAATTTTGTAAAATCAAGAAGTTTGTTATACCAAGAGGTAGAATGAAGTGGATTCTCAAGAATTCATTTCAAATAACCTGATTGGACCCAATGATTATAAAAAGGTACCAGATATATGTTAAATATGTTTTGCAGGAACAAAATCTAGAAGTTCTTTTGTACCCTATCAACAAAATTCGATTCTAGATTCATGGGCTGTGTATTTTAATTGATATAAAATTGTTTTAATCGATTAATTTCACTTACAGAGAAGATAAGAAAAGTTGTCCGTATAATTTTAATCGATTAAAACATGAATTAATCGATTAAAATTCTATCATGTTTTTAGTATAGTTGTTTTAATCGATTAAAAAGAATTCATATCAGTTAAAATCATTATAAAGTAAATTTTAATCGATTCTTCTTCGTTTTAATCGATTAAAATTTTGCTGTCATATCATTAATCTTTCGATAAAAAAAATAATCGATCCTTTTATGTTTTTAATCGATTATTTCACTCGTTGCATTTTCAAACCTAATATTAAAGATCAAATTAATAGGTTAATTTGTTGATTAATAGATTAATTCGTTCCTGAAAATTATTTTAACTACAGTCAATTAAAAATTGCTCAGCTAATCAAGGTCAAATTTCCAAGTTTTTGTGCTAAATAAAATTTGCATAAAGCATTTATTGTATCCTTTGACCAAGTCAAACACTTATCCTAGAACACTTTAGCTGATGTACCCACTGTCCAGAAACCTGCACTTCTACCTTCATTCAAGGGGACATGTGCAATTAAAGTTGTTTCTTTGTAGGTTCTGTCAAAATTGGACTTCAATTTACAAAATTTGAAATCCAAAACTCATTATTCTGCACACTTGAGTCTATCAGTCTCATTCTTCATTCTCTGATTCAAAATTCCTTCTCTCTTATCTCTCGCACTCACATACCTCTCTAATCTACACAACAAGATGCTTAGGAGATCAAAATCAAGGAAGAAACATAAAGGAGAATCTTCCTCTGCTGCCAATCCTGGTGGTCATTTGGAAGCCTGGTTTGATGGAGATATTGGAAGAATGAACACTTTCATTGCTGAGTTCAGTCAAAAGCAGATTGTTATTCCCAAGTGTATCAAATTCAAATTGCTTGTTGAAGAAGGATTTACAGCTCTGAGAAGAAAGTTGCATAGTCAGAAACTGAGGACCTTCATGGAGTTTACTGGGAATATTCAACCTGATTTGGTTTGGGTCTTTTATTCCAATCTAACTGTGAATGTGTCTACAATCAGATCTCAGGTGAAAGGAGTTAATATGGAAATCACTCCTTCTGTTTGGGAACAAGTTGCTGGCCTCAGGGATAGTGGTGTCAAAGTATCTAGAGGAAACATCTTTGAAATACCGGACTTCAACAAAATTCAATTTTTCAGGTCCTGTCTCAAAGACCCAAGTGATTCGGTAAGAATTTTAAATGCTGAAAAACTGTTGCTTGAACATAGACTGTTGGCTTTCATTGTTGCATGGATGGCATGCTATACTTAATGAGGGTGACCTTGCTCTCATGTACTGCATTTCAAATAATATTCGGGTTAACTGGGTTTATGTAATCAAGGATCACATGTTGAAAGCAAAAAGGTTAACCGATTACAAACTGTCGTATACCATGTTAATTAACAATTTCTTTAGATATTTTGAAGTTGATCTTACAGGAGAAAGTGTGGAGACTCCTAAAGCTTCAAATGAAATTGATGACTCCACTATAAGGAAAATGGAGTATATCAAAATTGATGATGAATGGATATCAAAAGTTGATGTTGGTATGTCTGAAGATGAGGATAAAGATGAAGAAGAAGCTGAACAAATTCCTTCTCCTCTAGCAGCTGAAGTTCTTGAGTCCACTGGTGGGGAGGCTTCATATGAGAATATGGAGATAATACCCTACATGGAACAGCCTGACCGTGGGACTCCACTTTCACAATTTGAAAGGTCTATGCTTTCTCAAATGGCCACAATGCAAGAAAATCAAAGGAAGTATATGCAAATGACCTATCAACACTTCCAGCAGACCAACACACAGTTCACAAATCTGGGAAATCAGATCGTTGATATCTATACCAAACTGGAAGATATGCAGCTCAATCAAGGAAATTGGGATGATTGAGTCTTGTCAACAAGGGTCACTTTCTATCATAATCCTTTTTCTTTCCTTATGTCTTGTTTCTTTTACTGTTATTTTTAACCCAGAAACAATCTTTTCACTTCTCCTAATATGATGTTTTTTATTTGAGTTAAGAAAGCTTAGATAGAATCAAAATCACATATCTGATAATATTAGCTGATATAAAATCGATTTAATCGATTATTCAATTAAAAGAAACATTTACATAGGAAATTTGTACCATTATAATCAATTAATTCGTATATTAATCGATTAAAAGTTGTAAATTGTGAATTTGTATCAACTAAAATTAGTTTATATCAGTTAAACCACCTAGATAAGATGTTATTCTATTTTTTGCTAAATCTTAGTCAATCTAGTGGACATTATTTTAAAACATCTTCCTAATAATTTTTCTTACAAAATTTGAAATGAATTAGAAATCCTAGATACCTTAAACTTCATTTTTCCAAATCTGGTTGTTTTAATTGATAAAAACAAGCGTTAATCGATTAAAAGCACTTATACAAAAATTTTCATATGGTTTCAATCGATTAAATGACAATTTAATCAATTAAATCAACTTAATTTTTTAGATTTCAACTTTCATTACTGTTTTAATCGATTAAAACATTATCTGTATCAATTAAAATCTGTTACAAGAACATTTTAATCAATTATACCCTGTTTTTAATCGATTATTACTCTGGAAAGAAAAATTAAAGGCTTTAGTTAATGGTTGTTCTTGTAACATGCTACTAAGGCATGATTCCCTTATCTTTACACGTGTCTATTGTATTCATTACAAACGTGTTAATGAAGATAAGTTTGAATAAACTTTAATTGGTCTTTAAATGAGTCATACATCTAGATAATATCATGATTTTTTTTCAAAAACAAATTTTGTTACATGCCATGCATAGTGTTTGTTTTGCTCCTCTCTTCCCTATTTTTGATGAAGTCAAAAGGGGGAGAAATGATTGCTTTTGATAATGATGATAATGATTATTTTGATACTCACTATCTTAGGGGGAGTATTAATATAGGGGGAGAAGTGGGAGAAATGATTAATTTGTTTTAATACTCACTAATCTATATATTCAAGTGACTTCTTGTGCAGAGATATTATTCAAAGAGGTGTTTGTCTTCATCAAATAGGGGGAGACTGAAAGTGATGAAGATCTTATTGAATAATTTAAAACAAAGATCTTGTTGATTTGATGAAGTCAAAATGAAGTCAAAGGATATTCTGTTGCGAGTCAAAGGTCACTTAGACAAAAGGGTAGAGTGATTAGTGAGTCTGCATCTTTACATAGGTATAATCATTCTTATCTCTCTGCTGCATGAGGTTTCTTCATTTAAAAGATTTTGCAAATTCCTCTAAAAACGTGTTTTAAACTGTTAAAAATAAAGTATTTTGTTAAATGATTTTTAAGTAACTGTTTTAACTGATATTATATGAGCTTTATCAGTTCAAATGTTCTTAACACTTTTGTAACAGGTTTTTAACTGATATGTTTTTGAAATAATCGATTGTTTTCATTAGAAGAGTTTTTGAAAACCTTCTGCCAGTATTTTAACTGATGTAGAATTGAAATAATCGATTAAAATGACTTAAGTTGTTTTGAAAAGTGTTCTGGCAGAATTTTAATCGATACAAACTCGAAATAATCGATTAAAATAACTTGAAGTATTTTGAAAGATGTTCTGTCAGTATTTTAATTGATA
This sequence comes from Sphenostylis stenocarpa, assembly GCA_963425845.1. Lineage (NCBI taxonomy): Eukaryota > Viridiplantae > Streptophyta > Magnoliopsida > Fabales > Fabaceae > Sphenostylis > Sphenostylis stenocarpa. Next base: position 12,851,316 of record OY731404.1, on the reverse strand, counting down.
CAAATGTTAAATAATCGATTAAAACAACGAAGAAATTTTTCCAGAATGTTTTAATCGATTAAAACAAGTATGTTATCAGTTAAAATAACTTAGGAAGCTTTAGGAAACTTTTTGGCAGAATTTTAATCGATTAAAATACGAAATAATCAATTGAAATAACTAAGATTTTTTCCAAAGTATTTTAATCGATTAAAACAGATTGTTATCAGTTAAAATCACGTAGAAAGTTTGAAAACACACCGTTTAGCAATCAATCAAGCAATCATAAGTGCTACTTTCAAGAGAGAATCGTGCACCTTTTGTGAAGTTTTTCGTAGCTCTTTTTTGAGGCAAATTTTGCATTCTTTTTGTGAAGAAACTCATTCTGCAAAGCTGCATAAATCGGGTTTGAGTGTTCTAGTTTCTTCTCTTTGTTTCTTTACTTTTCTTTACTATATTGTGGGTGGTTGGAAGTGTGGGCACTGGTTTCTGTGGCTGGAATTTGGCTACAGGGTTGGTCAAGAACTAGAAGTTGGTTCTTGGTGAAGGTTTAGGTGCAAGGACTGGAATTTTCGTTCTTGTGGCAGATTAGGTGTGTGATTGGAATTGTAATCTGTAAAACATTCAATCTAGTGGAACCTAGCTGGAAACTGGACGTAGCCCTGTGATTGGGTGAACCAGTATAAATCTTGGTTGTATCTTTCTAAACCTTTCTCTCTTTAATTCTGCCACTGTCTTTACTTTGATTGTTTGCTTTGTTTGATTGAAGAATTGATCAGAACTCTTAATCTTTGAAATAGATAATATGTAATTTGCGAAATCTTTCAAAGATCAATTCACCCCCCTCTTGATGTCAACCTTCTTTTCTAAAAGTAGGGAAGCTAATACCTTCCCTACATGTAACTAACTCCCTTACCCAACTCTGGTTATAACGGCCAAAGTTAGTTTTCTTAAAAATCAACACCTTCTTTTTTTCCTTTTTCGATGTTTTCGGTAAAAACATCGGTGGCGACTCCATATGAACCCTTCTAGAAAACCTTGCTTTCAGGTCTAGCCCGGTTATCGGACAACCTAAAGGCGTTGTAGTGTTACACATTTAAAACGCGAAAATGGAAGTCAGAACCATCGCGTCGCTCCGACCGCCTCTTTTGACGGCGGCGACAGATGGCGACTCCACTGGGAAATCCTAGAGAGTGTTGAACATACAAGTACTTGATGTTGAACTTACATGTACATAAAGCTTGTTGATTTTGATGAAGATTCAAGAACAAAAAACTTAGAGAGTTGAAGACTTGTATTCTTGTGTAATAACTCTGTTTTGATGAGTTTGAGTCTGTAATATTAGAGTCTAAGATAGCCAGTACATAGTCTACTCTTTAGAAGCTTCAAAAACTCATTTTTATCAAAAACCCACGGGTTTAATCAATTAAAAGACCAAATAATCGATTATTACATAGAGAAAAACCATTTTTTGTATCAGCTCTCTGTAGTAATCGATTAACACTCTTGTTAATCGATTAACAGGCCTGTTAATCGATTAACAGGGAAAATAATTGATTAAAACAGTGCGTTGTGGGTTCCTGTTGATTTTGGCTCTGTAATAATCGATTAAAACTTGAGATAATCAATTATTTCAGTCAAATTTTCATTTTGAACTTCGAATTAAACCTATTTTCGAAAACCCTAGTCCCAATACACCAAGTTTCAAAAATCCCCAATTCCCAAACCCTAATTCATCTACTTAAGGTTCTCTAAGGCTCTCAGCAAAAAGAACAACCTTTTTCAAACAAAAGTTGAGAGTTGTGATTGCTACAGAACTGTTTTTTGGAGGAAAAAGGGGCTTTTGGAACCTGGTGTGGGCTAGAAGCGATAAGAATCACTAAGTGGAGTTCTTGGTGGATTGTGTGTTGTGCCGTCTCTAGGGAAAGTTGTTCTTCATCTCTTGTGTGACTCAAGAGAGGTGTTTTCGTTACTCTATCTTTTCCATTATTATCTGTTTGTAAAAACTTGATTATAGTGACAACGTTAATCCTCTGTTTGAGTGATTAGCAACTGGACGTATGGTCTTTTGATCCGAACCAACATAAATCTTTTGTGTAAGACTCTATCCTTATCCTATTTACATTTACACAACATTTTAATCGTTAAAATTTGGGGAAAATTTTAAAACCTAATTTTTGTTAAGAAACCAATTCACCCCCCCTCTTGGTTTTTGTCCGTTCACGCAAATATTCCGCTGCGCGATTCTAACAAGTGGTATCAGAGCTTGCTTTGATAGTCATTCAATTTTTTTTTTAAAATGGCCGAACAAAATCAAACGTTTGCCGAAGGTGCGTCTATCAACAGACCCCCACTTTTTTGGGGTCAAAATTATCCTTTCTGGAAAGTTAGAATGCAAATCTTTTTAGAGTCTGTTGATAGAGGTGTTTGGGACACTATTTTAAACGGTCCCTATATTCCTAAAATTTCTGAAAACGGAGTAAACGTTCCTAAACCATTTTCTTGATGGATAGCGGAGGAAAATAGAAAAGCTCAATTTGACGTTAGGGCTAGAAATATTATTTCATCTACTTTAACCCTTGATGGGTTTTACAGGATCTCCGTTTGTAAAGGTGCTTAAGAGATGTGAGAAATGCTAAGAGTGACCCACGAAGGTACCGACGATGTTAAGAGAGCACGGAAAAATTCTCTAATCCAAGAATATGAGATGTTCCGAATGCAACAAGGCGAAACGATATTTGACGTTTGTAGACCCCAAATCTTGCCCGGCCTCCAAATAAAGTCAGAAAGCTTCCTATTTGAAGACGGCCGGAGCTTAACAAGCCACTAGGAGAGACTATTAGGCTCCCGTACCAAGATAGGAAGGTTTTTTGGCCCAAAAAATAAAATTTCTCGTCTTGAAGGGACGAGACCGCCGTCTGGGAATACCAGACCGCTGTCTCGTTTCAGCGCCAGGACGGGACCACCGTCTCGATTTTCCAGACGGCGGTCTCGACACTCGCAAAAACGAGACAACGGTCTGGGTTTTCCAGACGGCGGTCTCGATTCTAGCCAAGTCGAGACGGCGGTCTGGTTTTCCAGACGGCGGTCTCGACCCCGTGACATGAGCGAGACGGCGGTCTCGAATTACGAGACGGCGGTCTCGACCCTGTCAGGCGAGAACGGCGGTCTGGACCCTGACAGCGCAAAAAACTATAAATAGGGGCTCCCCCCCCTCATTTACACACAGAAAAACAGTAGCTCTCCCTTCTCTCTAGATTTTCTCTCTCTAAGAATCCCTCCGAGGCATTTCCGGAGTTTCTGAGCGTCTTTAGGCATAGACTGAGCGTTCTAAATCTTCTTAAGAATCCCTCCGAGGCATTTCCGGAGTTTCTGAGAGTGTAGAGTGAAGGGTTGCCAAAACGCACCCTCTTTTGAATATAAAGCTTGCTTTGGAGGTGCATATCCTCATTCTCTATTCTTTAAGAATTACTGCTATTTAAATTATGCAATAGAAGCTAGGGCAATGTAGTCACATATTTAAATACCGCATAATAAAAGGGTAAAAGCGCAATTTTCCAAGTTTAATTATTCGCAAACAGCCGGCCTATCATAGGGAACCCGAAAGGGGCGTCGTAAGGGGACTAATACTCCCTTTACACGTAACTAACTCCCTTACCCAACTCTGGTTCTAATGACCAAAGTTGGTTTTCGAAAACCAACGCCTTTTCAAAACCCCTTTTCCGATGTTTATGGTAAAAATATCGGTGGCGACTCCATAGAACCCAAAATAATTCCTTGGGTTAGCCCGGTTGTCGGACAATTCAAGGACACTTTTCGAAAACCTCGTCTTTAGGTTAGCCCGGTTATCGGACAACCTAAGGACGTTGTAACCATCAATAAAAACGCGAAAACAAGAGGGTCGATAAAACCATCGCGTCGCTCCGACCGCCTCGTTTTTTACGGCGGTGACAGATGGCGACTTCACTGGGGAAGCCTAGAGAGTTGATCCCATTTAGTGATGGGCTGGCTTAACAATAATTAAACCAAGAAAATAAGCGCTTTTACCCTGCCTTGTATTATAACATGTTTTATTGTTTGGCTTTCAATAAACTGTTGTTTGTTTATAGTTACGCAATTGGTTGAAATATAAATTGCACACAAATCCCTTGCACACTACAGTTCCTCCTATACCCGGGGGCAAGTGAGATAACCATAGGGAGTGGGTGGCAGGTACGGTTCGCTGCAGTTAGGGCCTTGTGCCCACCAGTGTGATCGGAAACCACCACTCAAGGTGATAACCTTCCTCTTTTGGCAACAAGACCGACTCTGGCCTTAGTGTTGAGCATGGTCGGACGGCTGGAGAGTGGGGACCCTATAATGGGGGCACCTTGGGGGCCTTAGCCTGGTGAGAACAGTTAGAACCTACCCTCGCCAATGCACTTTTCTGCAGGAAAACCCTACCTCGTGATTAAAACGACTTCTCACCTATTCGCGGATGAGTGAATTGTATGTGCATTTGTTTGTTGCATTTGTATGTTGCATAGCATAAACAAACAACAGAACAAAATTTCCAAAAATATTTTCACAAATAAACACCCTTATCTCGGACAGTCTGCCTTTCAGCTAGCCTGGTTTCAGGTTCTTTGTAAGCTAAGTAGCCACGCAGTTCCGACAGAAGAGATAAGGGACGCTAAATATTTCTTTCGCATAAAGCCATATTTTATCTCGGACGAGTCGCCTTTTAGCTAGCCTGGTTTCGGGTTCTTTGTAAGCTAAGTAGCCATGCGGTTCAGACGAGAAGAGATAAAAGGTTATAAAATAAAACATCAAAAATATATAAATAAACAACTTCGACAAAGTCAACTCATCCATATTACATCATACCATGAGTAAAGAAAAACCAAAGAGAGAAAATAAAAATGAGAGCGCATTCGGCATCATTTAAATAAAACCTCTCATACATAAAGCATACTCATGATAGTTTAAACACTCCGCATGCATTAATAAAACTTCTTGGACATTTTAGAAAGTGGCTAGTCCTCTCCCCACTCGTACTCGTGCGCAAAAGGCTAAAGCAATGGAGAGTACGGAAGAGCAAAACCGCAAGCTTACCGCAGAGGTTAACACCCTCCGCGAACAAATGGCCCAACTAATGGAGGTCGTGCGCCAAGGCCGGAGCAAGGGTGGCGAGGGCCAAGGCGAGCATATCCCTCCCCATGAGGAGGAGGAGGAGGAAGAACACTTCTATGGCGATAAGGATGTTAAAGCTGTTCGCGTCCTTACCCGGAAGTATCCAAACAACAACTCTCCGCACTGGAGGAGAGGCTGAAAGCGGTCGAAGGGCATAACTTCGACGTCGAGGAGGTGGGCGACATGTGCCTCGTAAAGGACATCCGCTTCCCTCCCAAATTCAAGGTCCGGATTTCCCCAAGTATGCCGGGTTGACCTGCCCTAAGAACCATCTTACGATGTATTGCAGTAAGATGGCCGCCCATGCTTGACAACGAAAACTCTGATCCACTGCTTTCGGGAGAGCTCGGCGGACACGGCTCTCAGCTGGTACATGCGGTTGGAGAAAGGGCAGGTCCGAAGCCTGGAAGCAGCGCGAGACGCTTTCCTCCGTCGCTACCGTTATAACATTGATCGACACCCGACCGGTCGAGATCTTAGAGCGCTGAGCAAGAGGAACGACGAGCCCTTTAAAGCATATGCCCAAAGGTGGAGGGAAATGGCAGCCCAGATTGAGCCTCCTTTAACGAGACAAGGAAACGGTGGCTATGTTCATCGACTCAGCGACGGGAGCGTACTACGACAAGGCAATAGCCGGTACCTCCAACCTCTTCTCGGACATAGTCACTATAGGCGAAAGGGTGGAGCAAGGGCCGAGGAGCGGGAAGATCGCACGGTCTTCCCAAGCTGGTGTCTCCTTCGGGAAGCCCGCCGGCAAAAAGAAGGACGAATCCGTACACGCAATCAATTTTGCCACTCCTTCTTCTACCCCACAAGCGTCTAAGCGGCCCGCAAGAAAGAAAGGAAGTTCACTCCAATCTCCACTTCCTACGGGCTGCTACTACCTCAACTACTGGAGGCTAAACTCCTGACCTGCGCCCCTCCCAAGAAACAGTTAGAGCCTCCCTACCCCGAATGGTATAAGCCGAACGAAAAGTGCCCTTACCATTCGGGCGGACCCGGTCACTCTATAGAGAATTGCTTGGCCCTTAAGTATCGGGTTCAAGAGTTAATCGATGCCGGGTGGATTACTTTTGACGCCTCTGCTTCTTGCACCGATGACAAACCTCTGTCGAAGCCAGAGTAGCGAAGAGGGAGGACTGGGAGGACCGGCCCTAGGGTTTTTTTTTAGCTTTCTCTATATCTCCTGCGGTCCCCGCCCGTGGCCGCAGGAATTTTGATTAAAAGGGCTTGTAAATACATTATCATTTTCCTTAATATACGAGGCATTTTTCAACATTCATTCCATTCATTCTTTTCTCTCTTACATTTATTATTCTTTCAGAAATAAATTGAATAATAAAATCTATGACTAAAACAGAACCTAAAATGCATCATGTTTATGATTGATGAATCCCCATGGACTCCGGAAACGGAAGATGAATGGATTGAGTCCGACAGTGAGCAGGAGACCATTTCCCCGGATATGCAAAGGATGCTGGAAAAAGAAACGCGCATCATACAACCGCATCAGGAAGAAATAGAAACTATCAATTTGGGAAAAGAGGATGAGGATAAAAAGGTGAACATCGGCACCCAAATGGAAAATAATACGAAGAAGGGATTAATACTGCTCTTAAAAGAATATATGGATGTATTCGCCTGGTCATACCATGATATGCCGGGGCTTGACACAAGCATAGTGGAACACGATTGCCACTAAAAGAGGGGTTCGAGCACTGTAAAGCAAAAACTCGGGAGAATTAAACCGACTGGTCCTTAATGATAAAGGAGGAGGTGCAAAGACAGGTTGGATGCCAATTTCCTGGTAGTTTCCAAGTACCCAGAATGGTTGGCCAACATAGTACCCGTCATCAAAAAGACCGGGAAGGTCAGGGTCTGCGTGGATTATAGGGACCTCAATCGAGCAAGTCCAAAGGACGACTTTCCCCTACCACATATAGACACGTTGGTGGACCATACCGCTACTAACACGTTGTATTCTTTCATGGATGGGTACGCAGGATACAACCAGATCAAATTGGCCATGGAGGATAGAGAAAAAACCTCCTTCATTACACCGTGGGGTACCTTTTGTTATCGAGTAATGCCGTTTGGGCTGAAGAATGCGGGGGCAACCTACCAAAGGGCTATGGTCACACTATTTCACGACATGATCCACAAAGAAATAGAAGTATATGTGGACGACATGATAGCCAAGTCCAGAAATGAAATGGACCATAGTCAATATCTCCGGAAGCTTTTTGATCGACTTCGGAAATATCAAATTAAGCTAAACCCAGCAAAATGCACTTTCGGAGTACGATCAGGAAAACTCCTAGGGTTCATTGTCGGTGAAAGAGGAATCGAGGTGGACCCAGACAAAACAAAGGCAATTTTGGAAATGCCTCCGCCAAGCACGAGAAAAGGAGGTCGAGAGGTTTTCTAGGCCGAATAAACTACATTGCCGTTTCATCGCACGGTTGACGGATAAATGTATCCCCATCTTTAAGCTGTTGCACAAGAATCGGCCTACGGTGTGGAACGAAGAATGCCAACAAGCGTTCGATAAAATCAAAGCTTGTTTAACCAACCCACCAATATTGGTGCCGCCAGTTGAAGGAAGACCTACGATCCTATATTTGTCGGTGCTCGAAGAGTCCATGGGATGTGTGCTCGGCCAACATGATGAAAGCCGGAAAAAAGGAACAAGCCATTTACTATCTCGGTAAAAAATTCTCGGATTATGAAACCCGTTATACACCATTCGAAAAAACATGTTGCGCATTGGTGTGGGTCACTCAACGTCTCGGGTAGTACATGGCTCGACATACAACGTGGTTGGTCTCTAAAATGGACCAGATCAAATACCTCTTCGAGAAGCCCATCTTGGCCAGGAAGAATAGCTAGGTGGCAAGTGCTTCTCTCGGAATTTGACATTATCCATGTCACCCGAGAAAGCTATCAAAGGGAGTCCCCTAGCGGATTATCTAGCTCATGGATCCACGAGATGAATACCAATCTTTACAAGACGACTTCCCCGATGAGCACATTATGCACATCGAACACGAAGAGACCAAAGAAGAGATGTGGACCATGTTCTTCGATGGGGCTTCCAACATGCTTGGACACGGGGTAGGAGCTATTCTGATATCCCCTAAAAAGAAACACATTCCTGTAACGGCCAGGCTTAATTTCGACTATACCAATAACATGGCCGAATACGAAGCATGTGCGCTGGGAATCCAAGCGGCTTTAGATCATGGGGTCACTAAACTTAAAATATTCGGTGATTCATCCCTCGTTATCTATCAACTTAAGGGTGAATGGGAAACCCGAAACGCCAAATTAATCCCATATCTAGAGTACATCCACGAGCTGGTCGCGAGAATGGAAGATGTCACCTTCCAGTACATCCCTAGGGAGGATAATCAGATTGCCGACGCCCTCGCCACACTATCATCCATGTTTTCCCTGGACCAGGAGCATGAGATGCCAATCATTCAAGTCAAGCTGCATGATAAACAAGCTTTCTGCATGGCAGTAGATGACAAGCGCGATCAAAACCCCTGGTACCACGACATTAAGCGGTACCTCATGAAGGGAGAATACCCGAGGGAATCAATGACAATGATAAGCGAACCATCCGCAAAAGGGCCATAGGGTTCACATTGATTGAAGGAACCCTCTACAAGAAGAGCCCAGATTCCACTCTCTTAAGGTGTGTGGACCAAGAAGAAGCCCAAACAACGATAAAAGAAATCCACAAAGGGACTTTTGGAACCCACGCACCGGGTATGTCATGGTAAAGAAAATCCTCGGGCGGGGTACTATTGGTCCACGATGGAAGGCGATTGTCACCAATATGCCAAGAAATGTCATAAGTGCCAAGTTTACGCCGATAACATTCATGTGCCGCCCGCACCTCTCGGTAACCTGGCTACACCATGGCCATTTTCTATGTGGGGCATGGATGTCATCGGACCCATCGAACCCAAAGCGTCTAACGGCCATCGCTTCATATTGGTAGCAATCGACTACTTCACCAAGTGGGTTGAAGCGGCATCATATGCGCACGTAACCGGAAAGTGGTGACCACCTTCATCAAGAAAAACATTATATGTCGGTACGACATTCCTCATAAGCTCATTACTGATAATGGGACCAACCTCAACAATAAAATGATGGAGGAATTATGCCAAGACTTCAAAATCCAACACCACAATTCCTCTCCGTATCGACCAAAGATGAACGGTGCGGTAGAGGCGGCCAACAAAAATATCAAGAAAATTATCCGAGAAAATGGTGGTCACCTACAAGGACTGGCATGAGATGCTTCCCTTTGCCCTACACGGCTACGAGAACATCGATACGGACCTCCACGGGGGCTACTCCCTTTTCCCTCGTTTATGGAACGGAGGCAGTACTACCGGTAGAGGTTGAAATACCCTCCCTACGAATCGTCATGGAAGCCAAATTAACGAAGGCTGAATGGGTCAGAACCGGTATGATCGGTTGAACCTAATAGAAGAAAAACGATTGGACGCCATATGTCGGGGGCACGCTTATCAACGGAAAATCAAGAAGGCCTACGACAAGAAGGTCAAACCCGCACTTTCCACGAAGGAGATCTAGTAGTAAAGAAACTGATCCCGGCCCGAGAAAGACAAAATCGGGAAATGGGCGGCCAACTACGAAGGACCCTTTGTGGTCAAGCGAGCCTTCTCGGGAGGAGCCCTTATCCTCACCAACATGGATGGAGAAGAGCTCAGATATCCCATCAACTCGAGACGCGGTAAAAAAATACTACGCCTAAAAAAGCATTGCTCATGACCCGTCGGGATGAAAACTCGCAAAGAGCATCCTGGGCAAAAAATAGGGCCTATATACCTCGCTAGGATACGTCCTAGGCAAAAATTAGAGGTTCAAAAAAAAAAAAAAAAAAAAAAAAAAGAGGAGAGAGCAATGATTACCTTAGCGAAAACCGCAAAGGCGACTAAGGTAATACCTCCACAACAACAAACAAACTTCGCATAGTCTTCACTCCGGGATCGGGCATCTCAGCTGAAGGGACCGGGAGAAATGGGGAAACAAAGATCACAGACATGATTGTGGTACCCTCATACAAGTTTAGCCAACCCTGGCCAGCCATGCTTACAAATTCTTTTGTAAAACCCCCATGTAAAAACAAACCATCTGGTTACATCAATAAAATTGTCTTTTTCTCTTTACCTACTTGCGTAAATGCCTCTATATTAACGAAATATGAGCATGCATAAAACAAGCAATTCGAGAAAGCATCACCAACTAGGGCCACCCCAAGAAAAATACAGAATAGCCTGCTAGATCGAAAACCCGCAAAGGGCGGTCTAGGCGAAAGATAAGGCTTTCGTAAAAAGAAAGAATTAAAAGCCCGCTAGATCGAAAACCCGCAAAGGGCGGTCTAGGCAAAAGATAGGGTTAAAACAAAAAGTAAAAACAAAAATCACGAGAGAACAAAAAGAAGGAAGGCACCGGTCACTTTCTAAATGTCCTCAAATGGAACTGCATTTAGGGCATCCACACACAAATAGTCACACAAAAATGACTTTGTCAAGAGTAAAACAAACAAAAATACTATAGAAAACATTTAGCCTCATGCTTGCATTCATGAAAAAACAACCAAAGGTATCCCAATATGATTCCGCATTCTTTGCCTTCTTTTACAAAAGCCAGCGTAACCAAAAGAAGCTTAAAAAGGAAAAAGGCACACGCTCGAGAAAAAGCCAAAAATTCATAATTGCGAGGAAAAAATAAAACCGCGAGGAAAAGGCAGGACAAAAATTAAGACTACCTCGACCAATAAAACCCGACCAACCAGCGAGAGTCGGAAGATTACCACAAAAATCAAAAGAACCAAAATCCCCAGCAATCGATGAAGCTGGATGAACAACAAACCAAATCCCCGGTACAGTCCGGATGACCATTCAAGAAGACCAAGAATATCTACCAGAGAGTCGGCGCATGATCCACCCGAGCAGTAAGCCGCCACCACCACCAGTCCTACGCAACGGACTGTACCAGCCTGATAGGGGGTTTATACCTATCAACCAGCACGCAAGAAGCGCCTACCAGGCGCATGAGCCACCCGAGCTGTAAGCCGCCGTTACCACCCTGATGGGGGGTTCATACCCATCCAGTCCCACACAACGGACTGCACCTACCAGCCTGATGGGGGGTTTATACCCATCAACCGAAGGATCGGCTACGTTCAGAGTAGTATCCGGAGGTTCTACTACCCATCAACCGAAGGATCGGCTACGTTCAGAGTAGTATCTGGAGGTTCTACCACTCATCAACCGAAGGATCGGCTACGTCCAGAGTAGTATCCAAAGGTTCTACCATTCATCAACCGAAGGATCGGCTACGTTCAGAGTAGTATCCGGAGGTTCTACCACTCATCAACCGAAGGATCGGCTACGTCCAGAGTAGTATCCGGAGGATCTACCACTCATCAACCGAAGGATCGGCTACGTCCGAGTAGTATCCGGAGGTTCTACCACTCATCAGCCGAAGGATCGGCTACGTCAAGAGTAGTATCCGGAGGTTCTACCACGTGTCAACCAAAGGGATCGGCTACGTCAAGAGTAGTATCCTAGAGGCGCACAAACACAACATCTCCCCGGAGGATCATCCGCCACAAGACGGGACGTCCGAAGGGTAGCCGGGCAAGAGGGTCAACTCCTTTACCTTCCTGTCAATCGTGCGGCACAACAGGCCAACAGTTGACTAGTCGAGTAAAGGGGGCAGCTGTAGACCCCAAATCTTGCCCGGCCTCCAAATAAAGTCGAAAGCTTCCTATTTGAAGACGGCAGGAGCTTAACAAGCCACTAGGAGAGACTATTAGGCTCTCGTACCAAGATAGGAAGGTTTTTTGGCCCAAAAAATAAAATTTCTCGTCTCGAAGGGACGAGACCGCCGTCTGGGAATACCGGACCGCCGTCTCGTTTCAGCGCCGGGACGGGACCGCCGTCTCGATTTTCCGGACGGCGGTCTCGACACTCGCAAAAACGAGACGGCGGTGCTGGGTTTCCAGACGGCGGTCTCGATTCTCGCCAAGTCGAGACGGCGGTCCGGTTTTTCCGGACGGCGGTCTCGACCCGTGACTATGAGCGAGACGGCGGTCTCGAATTACAAGACGGCGGTCTCGACCCTGTCGAGCGAGAACGGCGGTCCGGACCCCGACAGCGCGAAAAACTATAAATAGGGGCTCTCCCCCTCATTTACACACGGAAAAACAGTAGCTCTCCCTTCTCTCTAGATTTTCTCTCTCTAAGAATCCCTCCGAGGCATTTCCGGAGTTTCGAGCGTCTTTAGGCATAGGTCGAGCGTTCTAAATCTTCTTAAGAATCCCTCCGAGGCATTTCGGAGTTTACGAGAGTGTAGAGTGAAGGGTTGCCAAAACACACCCTCTTTTGAATATAAAGCTTGCTTTGGAGGTGCATATCCTCATTCTCTATTCTTTAAAAATTACTGCTATTTAAATTATGCAATAGAAGCTAGGGCAATGTAGTCACATATTTAAATACCGCATAATAAAAGGGTAAAAGCGCAATTTTCCAAGTTTAATTATTCGCAAACAGCCGGCCTATCATAGGGAACCCGAAAGGGGCGTCGTAAGGGGACTAATACTCCCTTTACACGTAACTAACTCCCTTACCCAACTCTGGTTCTAATAACCAAAGTTGGTTTTCGAAAACCAATGCCTTTTCAAACCCCCTTTTCCGATGTTTATGGTAAAAATATCGGTGGCGACTCCATAGAACCCAAAATAAGTCCTTGGGTTAGCCCGGTTGTCGGACAATTCAAGGACACTTTTCGAAAACCTCGTCTTTAGGTTAGCCCGGTTATCGGACAACCTAAGGACGTTGTAACCATCAATAAAAACGCGAAAACAAGAGGGTCGATAAAACCATCGCGTCGCTCCGACTGCCTCGTTTTTGACGGCGGCGACAATTCCCTTTCATTTCCTTTCTCTTGACCAAATATTATGGAAATGCCTCTTTATTGATAAATCATAAATATGCACAAAGACTTTTAATCAAAGATCAAGCATGCATCTAAAAAGAGGAAGCATAAAAATAAGAAAATAATAAATGCCTGCTAGTATATTCTTAGGTAAAAATCAGGGTAGTCTGCTAGATCGGAAATCCCAAAAGAACGGTCTAGGCAAAAGATAAGGCAAAAGCCCCCTAAGATATTCTAGGCAAAAAATTAAGGCAGTCCGCTAGATCGAAAAACCGTAAAAGGCGGTCTAGGCAAAAGATAGGGCTAAAACCAAAAGATGAGTAAAAAAAAAAATGAGCCCATCTTCATGGTCATAAAGGAGGAGCCCATCGGCGTATTCATAAGAATCCAACGGGAGAAGGCCAGTTACTTTCTAAATGCATCAAAAATAAATAAACAATAGATTGCATTTAGGACATTCACACACAAAGTAGTTGCATAATACGACTTTGTCAAAATCAAGAAAAATAATTTTCTTCAAACAAGAATATTAAACATGCATATAAGGAGGCTAGTCTCCATACTTGTGATTGAAAACAGGAGGCGCCAGAATCCAGTCTCCATATGTAAATCAAAATCGCGAAAGGCGACAATAAAAACCATTTCAGCAAGATGAAGAGCTTCAAGGAAACTAGCTCTAACCTTCTATCCCAATAAAAGAAGGTACATCAACATAGAAAAACCAATGGAAAGGCTCGATCATCCCCAAGCGGATCCTTGCCTACTCCAAAGGCAACACAAAAATTATTTCATGACTCAGCATCACCACTTGAGTCATCAAACATAAATCATTTAAAGCCTCAATCAACATCCTTCCATCCAAGGAAGAAGGAAACCATCAAAATGAAAAAGCCAATGGAAAGGCTCGGTCATCCCCAAGCAGATACTTGCCTACTCCAGAGGCAAAACAAAAAGAATACCTCCTGACTCAGCTATATCGCCACATGAGTCAACAAGCAAGCTCATCCAGAATATCCACTTCATTTCCCAAAGGAGAATAAGGACTACTCAAGAGTCCATCAAAAAAGTATGGAGCCAAATCCTCCATATCATCAGGGGGCAACGAAAAAGAAAGAAAGAAAAACTTTCATTCCCCAAATAGAGGCCACAACGAAAAAAGGCCAAATAAAAAATCTCCAAGTAAAGCACATCAAGAAAAGTCTACAAAAAGAGGAAAACAAGAAAATTTCCATCTTCCAGCTCAAATAAGAGCTTCACAAAGCTAGGAGCCAGGACTCCATCATCAAAATTGGATCCCCCAGGAAGCTGATAAACTCCTTGGTGAATCTTCAAAAAGGAAAACAAAATTTTTCCATCTTCCAGCTCAAATAAAGAGCTTCACAAAGCCAGGAGCCAAGATTCCATCATCAAATTTGGATCCCCAGGAAACTGACAAACTCCTCGGTGAATTCCAAGAGAAAAAGAAAATCTCTTCATTCCGCTCAATAAAGAGCCTCACAAAGTCAGAAGCTCAAAACTAATCAAGGACTAGATCCCCAAGAGAAAAATTCCCCAGGGATCACCAAAAAAGAAAAGAGGAAGAAAAAAGATATCTTTCTCATCCAAAGATCAAGCCAATGTGCATAAAAGGAGCACATATGCAAAAGCTAAATCGCAAAAAAGAGAAATTACAAGAAAAGGGTAGAAACCCATTCCCCAGCAAAATAAGAGCATAGGCAAAGCCAGCTCAAACAACAAGCATCCAATAAATGGTCAAAAACTCCATTCCTCCCTAGGGGGCAATTCAAAATAGATCCCTAGGAAACAACCAAATCCCTGGTGGATCACCAAAAAAAGAAAATCCCCAGCGAGCCTACCAAATGAAGGCAAAACTACAAGTTTATATCCTCAGGGAATCACGTATAAATTCCCAAATACAGATATCCCCAGTGAAAAGCAAAGTCTTCACTTCCAACAGGCAAGCAGAAAGCCAATATCCCCAAGAAACGGGAAATCAACCTATGCAGGAGGCAATCCAAAACCTAAGTCTTCACCACTATTGAAGCATATGCCTAAATCAAGAGGCACAACCAAATAGAAATCACATCTCCAAGAGGGTTCTTGCCTAAACAAAAGGCACAATCAATAAAAAGCTCAAATCCCCAGAGGATTTCCGCCTGATCAAGAGGCGCAACCAAACAAGAATCTCCCCAAGTGGATTTCCGCCTAATCAAGAGGCGCAACTAATAGAAATCAAATCCCCAGAGGATTCCTGCCTAAAAAAGAGGCAATAAAAAATCCCCGGCCAAGACCGAATGGCTAAAACAAGAAAAGCCAAAATACAGAAATCCCTGGTAAAACCAGATGACGAAAACAGCAAAGTCAAAAAGAAAAATCAATTACTCCCCAGAGACGCATGATCAAAAACAGTAAGTCGTCAACTCATCTCCAAAAACAGATGATCATAGGATTGACTACAAAAAAGCTCATCCTAAAAGCCTTGCAGAATGAGGCTTATCATTCACACCGGGTGGGGGTGCGTACTCACCTAAGCCTTGCAGAACGAGGCTTATCATTCACATCGGGTGGGGGTGCGTACTCACCTAAGCCTTGCAGAATGAGGCTTATCATTCACACCGGGTGGGGGTGCGTACTCACTTAAGCCTTGCAGAATGAGGCTTATCATTCACACCGGGTGGGGGTGCGTACTAACCTAAGCCTTGCAGAATGATGCTTATCATTCACACCGGGTGAGGGTGCATACTCACCTAAGCCTTGCAGAATGAGGCTTATCAAAAACCTAGCAAAAATGCATCAGGTGGAGTAAAAATACTCACCGGGAGCATTGCAAAAAATGGTTGACCTTGCTTCTATTAGAGGATAGTTCGGTGTTGAACATCTCGGAAGTAAGTACCCATAAGAGTTTAAGCAAAACGCAAACTCATACCAGGTGAGGGTAGGTACTCACCAAAACCTTGCAGAACAAGGTTCATACCTAGTGGGGGTAGGTACCCACAAAAGTCTAGTAAAAATATAGACTTATACCCGGTGAGGGTAAGTACTCACCAGAGTCTTAGAAAAAGAAGGATCAAACCAGATAGGGGTTAGTACCTATCAAAATATTTATCATCCGGAGGATCAGCAAGGAGCAGCATCCGAAGGATAGCTGGGCAAAAGGGTTAACTCCTTCCCCTACCAACTAATTTTGTCGGCATATTAAAACCAACAAATTAGTTAGGCAGGTGAAGGGGGGGCAGCTGTAGACCCCTAATTTTGCCCGGCCTCTCAAAATAAAAGCTAGAGGAACTTCGCCCGAAGATGGAGTTTCATCCGGCTTCCCAAAACCGAGAAAGACCTCCCACAACAAAGACGGAGTTCACCCATTCACACAATAAAGACTAAAGAGACTTCCTACACGAAGAAAAAGCTCGCCCAGCATCTTAATGAAGGCCAAGAAGACTTCCTATATGAAGATAAAGCTTCAACGGACACACATCGGCATCAAACGACGTCCGAAAAAAGGAAATGAAAGCTTCTCGGGGGTCCTGGAACGCGAAGACAGGCCAAAGCAGTTTGGGACAGCCGTCCCAAACTGGGACGGCCATCCTAAACACACCTGGCCGTCCCAAACACAAAAAAGCATGTGAGACGCACGTCTCACATTTGGGACGCGCGTCCCAAGTCCCTAAATTCAAATGGGACGGCCGTCCCAAATGCACCAGGCCGTCCCAAACTGTCCCAGTGTAAAATGTGCAGTTGGGACGGCCGTCCCAACCCAGACGGCCGTCCCAGATGTCCAGGCTGCGAAATCTATAAATAGGAGCCTCATTTGTCTCATTCCACACACCAGACAACTCAAAAGACTTGTCTACTTCTCTCCCTCTCTCGAATGATCTTTCTGATTGCCTTTAAAAGGTAACAATCAGTTAAGGAATTTGTATTCCGGCATTCGATTCTTCAGTAAAGTTTTAGTCGAGTCGATTAGGGTAGACGAGAGGAGAGCAATTGTAGAGCGAAGGACTGCCGAAACGCATCCTCCTTGTAACGAAATCATAATATAAAGCTTGCTACGGAGGTTTTTTCTCAAGTCTCTTCTTCTTTATTGCTTTATTTATTGCTTTCTGTATGCAATATAGATAAATCATGTAGATAGCCATATTTAATACTGTATCAATAAAATAAGGGTAACTGCGCAATTTCTCATAATCTTCACTTAATGAATTAATCCGTCATAGGGAACCCGAAAGGGGCATTGTGGGGTGCTAACACCTTCCCCACACGTAACTAACTCCCTTACCCAACTCTGGTTATAATGGCCAAGTTGGTTTTTATTAAAATCAATGCCTTTTTTCCTTTTCCAATGTTTCCGGTCAAAACATTGGTGGCGACTCCAAAAAAACCCCTTTTCGAAAACCTTGCTTTTATTAGAGGACAGTTCAGTGTTGAGCTCCTCGGAAGCAATGAACATAATTTTAACAAAAAACGCGAGTCTCAACCATCTTTTAGCGACCGCTCGCATTAACGTTCGAGACGTCCCAGGACGTCGGAACGGACGGCGACGACAAATGGGTATTTAGAAACAAACTTGATGAAGATGGAAATATAACAAAGAACAAAGTCAGAGTTGTTGCCAAAGGTTACTGTCAAAAGGAAGGTATTGATTATGATGAAACTTATGCTCCTGTTGCTAGGTTAGAGGCTATACGCCTACTTTTTGCTTATGTCTCATTGATGAAATTTAAACTTTATCAAATGGATGTTAAAAGTGCATTTTTAAATGGGTTTATCAAAGAGGAAGTATAAGTGGAACAACCCCCTGGATTTGAAGATTTTAAATATCCCAATCACATTTTTAAATTGAAGAAAGCTTTATATGGTTTGAAACAAGCTCCTAGGTCTTGGTATGAAATATTAAGTACTTTTCTAATTTCAAATGACTTTTCTAGAGGAAAAATTGATTCAACCCTGTTTATTAAGAAAGTTAAGGAACATATTCTGTTAGTTCAAGTATATGTTGATGATATT
This sequence comes from Sphenostylis stenocarpa, assembly GCA_963425845.1. Taxonomy (NCBI): domain Eukaryota; kingdom Viridiplantae; phylum Streptophyta; class Magnoliopsida; order Fabales; family Fabaceae; genus Sphenostylis; species Sphenostylis stenocarpa. Next base: position 12,833,175 of record OY731404.1, on the reverse strand, counting down.
ATTTTTGGATCAACTGATAATTCCTTGTGTGAAGGATTTGCTAAGATTATGCACGGTGAATTTGAAATGTCAATGATGGGAGAATTAACATTCTTTCTTGGACTTCAAATTAAGCAACTTAAAGATTGCACCTTTGTGTCTCAAACCAAATACTACAAAGAGATTCTCAAAAAATTTGAAATGGAAACTTCTAAGGAAGCTAACACACCCATGGGAACATCATGCTATTTGGATAAAGATGAATCGTGTTTGGAAATTAATCAATCAATGTATAGAGGTGTGATAGGTTCTCGATTATACTTAACTGCAAGTAGACCTGATATTATGCATGTTGTTTGTGTGTGTGCTAAATTTCAAGTATGTCCAAAAGAATCTCATTTAACTGCAGTAAAACGAATTTTAAAATATTTAAAAGGAACTACAAGATTAGGATTATGGTATCCATCTAAAACTTCTCCTAGTTTAATAGGTTATTCTGATGCTGATTATGACGAATGTAAAATAAATAGAAAAAGTACTAGTGGAACAGGTCATCTTTTAGGATCATCCTTAATATCTTGGCATTCTAAGAAACAAGCATGTGTTGCTGAAAGTGATGAAGATCTTATTGAATTACTTTGGCAAAGATCTTGTTGATTTGATGAAGACAAAAATGAAGTCAAAGGAAACTTTGTGGTAGTAAAAGGTCACTTAGATAAAAGAGTAGAGGGATTAGTGTGTCTGCAGCTCTGCTTAGGTATAATCATTTTTATCTTTCTGCTGCATGAGGTTTCTTCATTTAAAAGATTTTGCAAATGCCTCTAAAAAATGTTTAAACGGTTAAAAACAAAGTACTTTGATAAAAGTTTTCTTAACCAACCATTTTAACTAATAGCATATAAACGTTATCAACTAAAATGTTCTTAACACTTTTTTAACTTATATAATTTTGAAATAACCGATTGTTTTCATTAAAGGAAGTTTTGAAAACCTTCTGTCAGCATTTTAACTGATACAATTTTGAAATAACCGATTAAAATCACTTAAAATGTTCAGGGAAGTGTTCTGGCAGTATTTTAATTGATATAACTTCGAAATAATCGACTAAAACCACTTGGTATAACAGATGACCGATCAGAACCGGATATGATCGATCAAATTGAGTTATGACCAATCAAATTATTTTAATCGATTAAATTACGTTTCAATCGATTAAAACAACTTAAGAGAATTTCTACATAGCGTTTTAATCGATTAAAACATATTTTTATCAGTTAAAATCACTTGAAAAGTTTATAAGAATGTTTTGCAAGTATTTTAATCGATTGAAAGTCGAAACAATCGATTAAAGCAGTTTGGAAGATTTTTTGTAAAGAATTTTAATTGATATAAACGTTGTCAGTATCGGTTAAAACAAATCGGAAAATAATCAAGAACGGTTCAATGGATTAAAAGAAGTTTTAATGATTAAAACAAGACTTTTAACAGATTAAAATATTATTTTAATAGATTAATTAAACCAGCAGTTTTGAAAATCTTCTATATAAACAAATTGTTTAACCTTTTTAAAACACATCTTTTAACAATCAATCAAGCAATCAAAAGCGCTACTTTCAAGAGAGAATCACGCTTGTTTTTGTGAAGTTCATCAAAGTTCTTTCTTGAGGCAAAATTGCATTCTTTTGAAGAAGAAACACATCTTGCAGAACTGCATAAAACTGGTTTGAGCATTCTTAGTTTCTTCTGTTTGTTTCTTTACTTTCTTTTACTGTATTGTGGGTGCCTAGAATTGTGGGCTCTGGTTTTTGTAGCTGGAATTTGGCTGCAGGGTAGGTTAAGAACTAGAATTTGATACTTGGTGAAAGGTTAGGTGCAGGAACTGGAATTGTGGTTCTTGTGGTAGATTGAGTGTGAGGTTAAGGTTGTAATCTGTAAAACATTCAATCTAGTGGAACCCAGCTGGAATTTGGCTGGAGACTGGACGTAGCCCTGGGATTGGGTGAACCAGTATAAACCTTGGTGATATCTTTCTAAACCTTTCTCTTCTTTAATTTTGTAACTGCATTTATTTTTGATTGCTTGCTGTGTAATTCAAGAATTGGTCATAATACTTAATCTTTGAAATAGATAATCTGTTAATTGCGAAAATCTTTCAAAGATCAATTTACCCCCCCCCCTCTTGATCTCAGCCTACATTTCTAATAATTGGTATCAAGAGCAAGGTTCTTGAGAATTATTCAAGTTTTTCGATACATGGCTGGAAACAAATTTTCTGAGGGTGCTTGTATTGATAGACCTCCACTTTATTGAATCTGTTGGTATAAATGTGTGGAATATCATTGAATAAAAAACTGATGTTTCTAACAAAGATTGGTCTAGCTTAAATGATTGTGAAAAGAAATTAATCCAAGATGATTGTATTGCCAAAAATATCATCATATCTGCACTTAACAGAAACGATTTTTTCAGGATAGTACATTGTCAAACTGCAGCACAAATGTGAAAGATCCTTGAAATGACCTATGAAGAAACAACTGAGATATGCTTAATGGTCAACTCGGATTCGCCAATAACCAGTGTAAGTGTTGACTCAATAACTACTATGAATTATAATTCATTACAAGATGCTTTTTATGAAATGCATGCAGTAGCTAAAAGATTAGAAACTGAAAATAAAAGATTAAAAAGTATGAATAGGTTATTAGAAAACAAGATCACTATTCTTGAAAAGAAAATAGTTGATGAAGAAATCAAGAATGAGAATTTGGAAATAAGTAATAACTCTGATTGCATGTGTAATGTTAAAGATTGCAAAAATTGTCCCGAGTTACAAGAGAAATTAACATATTTAATAAAAGCGCATCTAAACATGCACAAGGAAAAACTAGTCTTGATATGATACTTGATTCTCAAAAATTAATTATTGATCGTGGTGGAATAGGTTTTACACCTTCTATTGGAAAGATAACTAGAGCATTTAAAAACTATTTTGCATATAATAAATCTATGTCATCTCCATTTATAAATGTTTTTACTTGCATGAAAAAAGGTCATTCGTGAAGTATTGTAGAATTAAGAAATATGCTATTCCTAAAGGTAGAATGAAGTGGATACCCAAAAATTCATTTCAAATAACATGATTGGACCCAAGTAATTAAAAAGGGTACCAGAAATATGCCAAATCTGTTTTGCAGGAACAAAATCTGGAAGTCCCGGGTATCATATCGAGAAATTCACGTTTACGGATTCTTGGACTGAGTATTTTAATTGATATAAAACTATTTTAATAGGTTAAAATCACTTATAGAGAATACCGAGAAAAGTTGTCCGCACAGTTTTAATCGATTGGAATGCGAGTTAATCGATTAAAATGTTCTCTGGAATCTACTTTAGCTGTTTTAATCGATTAAAATGGATTTATATCAGTTAAAATCATTAAAAGGATAAATTTAACTGATTATTCCTCGTTTAAATCTATTATTATTCTGATATATTTTTTTCTCCAGAACTTGATTAATCGATTGAATATCAAATTAATCGATTGAAATGTTACTTCCAGTGCAGAATTAATTGTGCATTTCAACTCTGTCTCGTTTTATACTGCAACTATACTAATTTCTCTTGCAGGAAAAACAAACTGAAGATCTCTGGTACCTTGACAGTGGCTGTTCTAAACACATGACAGGTGAGATTACAAAATTTTACAACTTAAAACTAAAGAATGGTGGGACTGTTGTCTATGGGGATAATAACAAAGGAAAAATCCTTGGAATAGGGGACATCAAATGCACAAAATCAGGTATTATTAACAATGTATTATATGTTGAGGGTTTAAAACATAATCTGATTAGTATTAGCCAGCTTTGTGATAAAGGACACAAAGTTGTCTTTGGTCAAAATCAATGTCAAATAATCAAATCGAGATTCAAGGCAGATGCGGTCATCGTCGCCACCAGTCAAAAGAGGCGGTCGGAGCGACGCGATGGTTTTATCGACCCTCTTGTTTTCGCGTTTTTATTGGTGGGTACAACGTCTTTAGGTTGTCCGATATACGGGCTAACCTAGGGACGAGGTTTTCGAAAAGTGTTCTTGGGCCGTCCGATAGCAGGGCTAATCCAAGGACTTATTTATTTTGGGTTCTATTGAGTCGCCACCGATATTTTTACCATAAACATCGGAAAAGGGGTTTAAAAAGGCGTTGGTTTTCGAAAACCAACTTTGGTCATTAGAACCGGAGTTGGGTAAGGGAGTTGGTTACGTGCAAAGGGAGTATTAGTCCCTTTGCGACGCCCTTTCGAGTTCCTATGATAGGCCGACTTATTTTTATTGATGAACTAGAAAAACGCACTTTTGCCCTTTTTATTCTGCGGAATTTAAAAGTGTGACTACATGGCCACTACTGTCTTCTGCATAATTTAAGATAAAAAGCGGTAAAGGTGGAAAGAGAGAATTTGAACCTCCGAAGCACGCTTTTTTATATTAATTCACTGGAAAAATAGGGTGCTTTATGGCAGCCCTTCACTCTACAAGACGTCGGAAACCTCTCGAACGCCGAAAATCACTCTTGAAAACACTCGGAAACTCCGGAAATGCGTCGGAGGGATTCTAGAGAGAAGTTTTAGAGAGAAGGGAGAGCTATGCACTGTGGTGTGTGGAAATGAGGGGGAGAGCCCCTATTTATAGGTTTCGCGACTGTCGGGTGGCGAGACCGCCGGTCTCGCTCGGCAGCCATCGAGACGCCGTCTCGCACAACGAGACCGCCGTCTCGTTTGACGGAGGCAGCGAGACCGCCGTCTCGCACAACGAGACCGCCGTCTCGTTTTGCATAAGCAGCGAGACCCGGTGCGGGTGAACGAGAACCCGGTCTCGTTTTCGTCGGCAACGAGACCCGGTCGCAGGTGAACGAGACCCGGTCTCGTTTTCGTTAGCAACGAGACCCGGTGCAGGTGAACGAGACCCCGGTCTCGTTTTCGTTAGCAACGAGACCACGAGTGCAGGTGAACGAGACCCCGGTCTCGTTGGAGCATCCGTCGCTCAAGCGAGTACATGTGAGTACATCGGTCGCTTGAGCGAAACTCGGCCGGCGGCCCCTTTGGTTGCGAGCATCCGTCGCTCAGCGACTACACCCGTCGCTTGAGCGAGATTCGACTCGGAAGTCCCCTTTGATTGCGGCACCTCTCGCTCAAGCGGCGGACGATACTCGCTTGAGCGAGACTTGACCGGGAGTCCCCTTCCACGCGAGAAACTTTATTTTGGGCCGAAAAACCCTTCCCATCTTGGTACGGAGCCTAATAGTCTCTCCTAGTGGCTTGTTAGGCTTCGGTCGTCTTCGAATAGGGGATCTTCCGACTTTATTTGGAGCCCGGGCAAGATTTAGGGTCTACAATTACGGTAAGAGGATCAACAATATTTACATGTTAGATACTAATCTTGCTAAAGATTGTTGCTTAATCTCTAAAGAAAATGATTCTTGGTTGTGGCATAGGAGGTTAGCTCATATTCATATGAATCATCTGAATAAACTGATTTCTAAAGATCTTGTAGTTGGCTTACCTAAACTTAAGTTTGTGAAAGACAAAGTATGTGATGCATGTCAAAAGGGGAAACAAGTAAGGAATTCTTTTTCACAGAAAAATACTGTTTCAACTTCTAGACCTCTTGAACTTTTGCACATGGATCTCTTTGGTCCTTCTAGAACTATGAGTTTAGGAGGAAATCTATATGCATTGGTTATAGTAGATGATTACTCAAGATTTACTCGAACATTATTTTTAAAACTAAAATCGATACTTTCCATTTGTTTAAGAAATTTGCGAAACAAATTCAAAATGAAAAAGGCTATTTCATCTCTTGTATTTAAAGTGATCATGGGGGAGAATTTTCAAACGAAAATTTCAATAAATTTTGTGATAAACATGGTATTAAGCATAATTTTTCTGCTCCTAGAACTCCTCAACAGAATGGTGTAGTTGAAAGGAAAAATCGTTCTCTTGAAGAGTTAGCTAGGACAATGCTTAATGAGAAAGCATTACCAAAATATTTTTGGGTTGATGCCGTGAGTACTGCTTGCCATGTATTAAACCGTGTTTTAATTAGATCTTTTCTTAAGAAAACCCCCTATGAATTATTCAAAGGTAAAAAGCCTAACATAAACTATTTTAGAGTTTTTGGAAGTAAGGTTTTTGTTCTAAACAATGGAAAGGAAAGTCTTGGAAAGTTTGATTCCAAATCAGATGAAGGTATCTTCTTGGGATATTCATTGAATAACCATGCTTATAGAATCTTTAACAAAAGGCTAAATACTGTAGAAGAATCTGTCCATGTTGTATTTGATGAGACTAACCCAAGTATGCAGAATATTTATGAGTATAGTACAGAAGATGATGTTTTAACTGATAAAATGTATCAGTTAAAACTGCCAGAATCAACACTTTCTCAAAAACAGGTTGAAGATATTGAAGAATCTGAAGAGCAGCTACCTAAAGAATGGAAAACTCCAAGAAATATTTCAATAGACAACATCATTGGTGAAATAAACCAGGGAGTTTCCACTAGAAGATCTTTAAATAAATTTTGCAATCACATGGCATTTGTATCACAAATTGAACCAAAAACCATATCTGATGCATTAAAGGTTAATAACTGGATTAATGCTATGCATGATGAATTAAATCAATTCACAAGAAATGAAGTATGGGAATTAATTCCAAAACCAGATAATGCAAATATTGTAGGAACAAAATGGGTTTTTAGGAATAAAATGGATGAAAATGGTATAATTACTAGGAACAAGGCTAGATTAGTTGCTAAGGGGTATAATCAGCAAGAAGGAATTGATTTTGATGAAACATATGCTCCTGTTGTTAGATTAGAGGCAGTTAGACTTTTACTTGCTTATGCTTCAATGAAAAGTTTCAGGTTATTTCAAATGGATGTCAAAAGTGCTTTCTTGAATGGATATTTGAATGAAGAAGTTTTTGTTACAAAAACCACCTGGTTTTGAAGATCATATTCATCCAGAATATGTTTATAGATTAAAGAAAGCTTTGTATGGTCTCAAACAAGCCCCAAGACAATGGTATGAAAGGTTAAGTAATTTTCTCATTTCAAAGGGCTATCAAAGAGGTTTGGTTGATAAAACTTTATTCTTAAAAAAATTGAATAATGATGTAATTCTAGTTCAAGTATATGTTGATGACATCATATTTGGAGCCACTAATGAGTCTTTATGTAAAGAATTTATCAAAGATATGCAGGGAGAATTTGAGATGTCTATGATGGGGGAACTCAACTACTTTCTTGGATTACAAGATTAACAACTTCAAGAAGGAAGTTTTCTTCATCAATCTAAATGATGCATAGAACTTTTAAAGAAATTTGAAATGGAACATTGCAAAGAAGCATCAACACCAATGTCCACAAATTGCTATCTTAATTCTGATGAAAAAGGAAAATCTGTTGATGAAACCAAATATAGAGCGCATATTGGTTCTTTACTATATCTAACAACAAGTAGACCTGACATTATGTTTAGTGTTTGTATGTGTGCCAGGTTTCAATCTGCACCAAAAGAATCCCATCTTACTACTGCAAAAAGAATCCTCAAATATCTCAAAGGAACTTTAAATGTTGGGTTATGGTATCCTGGTGAGTCCAAAATAAATTTAATTGGATACTCTGACTCAGATTTTGCAGGTTGTAAGTTTGACAGGAAAAGTACCAGTGGCACCTGTCATCTTCTTGGAAGCAGTCTAATTTCATGGCACAGTAAAAAACAATCATGTGTTGCACTTTCAACAGCTGAAGCTGAGTACATTGCAGCTGGAAGTTGCTGTGTTCAATCTCTTTGGATCAAATAACAACTTGAGGATTATGGTTTAATTCTCAGAAAAATTCCTCTCTTATGTGATAATAATAGTGCTATTATGTTAACTAAAAACCCAATTCAACATTCTAGGACAAAACATATAGAAATTAGACATCATTTCATTAGAGATCATGTTTTGAAAGGTGATTGTGAAATTTTCTTTATAGAAACTGAAAAACAACTAGCAGATATTTTTACAAAACCTCTTGCTCGTGATCGGTATTACAAAATTTGCACTGAATTAGGCATGATAGATGCATCAAATATTACTTAGTTTTCAAATCTGGTTGTTTTAATCGATACAAACAAGCTTTAAATCGATTAAAAGCATTTATACAACATTTTTCTTTACTGTTTTAATCGATTAAATGTCGAATTAATCGATTAAATGAACTTATGTTTCAAACTTTCGAATTTCATCACTTTTTTAATCGATTAAACCATTATTTCAATCGATTAAAACCATTAACAAGAACCTTTTAATCGATTTTTGTCCTGTTTTTAATCGATTTTTATTCTGGAAAGAAAAATTAAAGGCTTTAGTTAATGGTTGTTCTTGTAACATGCTACTAAAGCGTGGCTCCCTTATCTTTACACGTATTAACTGTATTCATTACAAACGTGTTAATGAAGATAAGTTTGAATCAACTTTGATTGGTCTTTATATGAGTAAGGTATTGTATGCAAATTTTTTTTTCTATTTTCAAAATATAAAACTTGATACATACCATGCATATTTTTTTTTCCTCTAATCCCTATTTTTGATGAAGTCAAAAGGGGTAGAAATAAAATAATTGCTTTACTTTTGATCAATTTAGGGGGAACTGCAATTTAGGGGGAGAAATGATTATTTTTTGATTACTCACTAATCTATTATTCAAGTGACTTCTTCTGCAGAGTTTTTATTCAAAGTGGTGTTTGTCTTCATCAAATAGGGGAGACTGAAAGTGATGAAGATCTTATTGAATTACTTTGGCAAAGATCTTGTTGATTTGATGAAGACAAAAATGAAGTCAAAGGCAACTTTGTGGCAGTCAAAGGTCACTTAGATAAAAGAGTAGAGGGATTAGTGTGTCTACAACTCTGCTTAGGTATAATCATTTTTATCTTTCTGCTGCATGAGGTTTCTTCATTTAAAAGATTTTGCAAATGCATCTAAAAAATGTTTAAACGGTTAAAAACAAAGTACTTTGATAAAAGTTTTCTTAACCAACCATTTTAACTAATAGCATATAAACGTTATCAACTAAAATGTTCTTAACACTTTTTTAACTTATATAATTTTGAAATAACCGATTGTTTTCATTAAAGGAAGTTTTGAAAACCTTCTGTCAGCATTTTAACTGATACAATTTCGAAATAACCGATTAAAATCACTTCAAATGTTTAGGGAAGTGTTCTGGCAGTATTTTAATCGATACAACTTCGAAATAATCGATTAAAACCACTTGGTATAACAGATGACCGATCAGAATGACTTTATGACCGATCAGAACCAGATATGATCGATCAGAATTGAGTTATAACCAATCAGAATTATTTTAATCGATTAAATTACGTTTCAATCGATTAAAACAACTTAAGAGAATTTCTACACAGCGTTTTAATCGATTAAAACATATTTTTATCAGTTAAAATCACTTGAAAAGTTTATAAGAATGTTTTGCAGTATTTTAATCGATTGAAAGTCGAAACAATCGATTAAAACAGTTTGGAAGATTTTTTGTAAAGAGTTTTAGTTGATATAAACGTTGTCGTATCAGTTAAAACAAATCTGGAAAATAATCAAGAACAGTTTAATGGATTAAAAGAAGTTTTAACAGATTAAAACAAGACTTTTAACAGATTAAAAGATTATTTTAACAGATTAATTAAACTAGCAGTTTTGAAAATCTTCTATATAAACAAAATTGTTTAACCTTTTTAAAACACATCTTTTAACAATCAATCAAGCAATCAAAAGCGCTACTTTCAAGACAGAATCACGCTTGTTTTTGTGAAGTTCATCAAAGTTCTTTCTTGAGGCAAAATTGCATTCTTTTGAAGAAGAAACACATATTGCAGAACTGCATAAAACTGGTTTGAGCGTTCTTAGTTTCTTCTATTTGTTTCTTTACTTTCTTTTACTGTATTGTGGGTGCCTGGAATTGTGGGCACTGGTTTCTGTAGCTAGAATTTGGCTGCAGGGTAGGTCAAGAACTAGAATTTGGTTCTTGGTGAAAGGTTAGGTGTAGGAACTGGAATTGTGGTTCTTGTGGTAGATTGAGTGTGAGGTTAAGGTTGTAATCTGTAAAACATTCAATCTAGTGGAACCCAGCTGGAATTTGGCTGGAGACTGGACGTAGCCCTGGGATTGGGTGAACCAGTATAAACCTTGGTGATATCTTTCTAAACCTTTCTCTTCTTTAATTTTGTAACTGCATTTATTTTTGATTGCTTGTTGTGTAATTCAAGAATTGGTCATAATACTTAATCTTTGAAATAGATAATCTGTTAATTGCGAAAATCTTTCGAAGATCAATTCACCCCCCCTCTTGATCTCAGCCTACATTTCTAACAATTGCTTTATCCACTACTGAAGCTGAATACATTGCAGCTGGTAATTATTGTGCACAAATCCTATGGATGAAACAACAATTAGAAGATTTTAGTATTTTTCTAAGTAATATTCCTTTAATGTGTGATAATACAAGTGCTATCAAGCTCACAAAGAATCCTGTTATGCATTCTAGAACTAAACATATTGAGATTAGGCATCACTTTTTAAGAGATCATATATCTAAAGGAAATTGTCAAATTGAGTATATAGACACAAAACATCAGTTAACATATATATTTACGAAACCTCTTCCAAAGGATAAATTCTATGAACTTAGGAGAGACTTAGGAATATTAGAAATAGTTTAAACTCTGCTTAACTGACAATCTTTGCATTGATTGAGGGGGAGTTGTTTTTCTATCTTATGCACTTGTTGAGGGGGATCTTTCATTTCATTTTTTATTATAATCAAAATAGGGGGAGAAATTATTTAAAGCCTCTTATGTTTAATAATTTTAATGTTGTCTCGTATGTTTAATGTTTTTGTTAGCTGTGACAGATAAAACAGGTTATTACAAAAGGCTTTAAAGAAAATTTTGATCTTCATAAAAAATGGGGAGATTGTTAAACATACAAGGATATGAAGCTTATAGATTTTGATTATGATTCAAGAACAAAGGGCTTAGAGAGTTGAAGACTTGTAATCTTATGTAATAACTCTGCTTTTATGTTTTTGAGTCTGTAATATTAGAGTCCAAGATAGCCAACACATAGACCATCCTTTAAAAGCTCTAAAAACTCATTTTTATCAAAATTACACTGTGATAATCGATTATCACCTTGGATAATCGATTATTACAGCAAGAAAATCATTTTCAGGAAATCCTCTCTGTGATAATCGATTATCACTCAGGATAATCAATTATCACAGGCTAATAATCGATTATCTTGGTCCAGTTTTGTTCCCCTGCAAAAATGGCTCTGGAATAATCGATTATCACTCAAGATAATCAATTATTTACGTCTGTTATGTGTTTTGAAATTCAAATTTGGACCAAGTTTCGAAAACCCTATTCCTAATTCTTCTGTTTTCGAAAATCCCCAATTCCTAGACCCTATTCTCTCTACTTAAGGTTCTCTAAGGCTCTCTGCAAATAAACAAACATTTTTCATACAAAAGTTAAGAGCTATGACTGCTAGAGAACTTTTTGTAGGGAAGAAAAATGGGCTTTTGAAACCTAGTGTGGGCTAGAAGCGATAAGAATCACTGAGTGGGTTTCTTGGTGGATTGTGTGATGTGCCGTCTCTAGGGAAAGTTGTTCTTCATCCTTTGTGGATTCAAAGGAGGTGTTCTAACAAGCTGGAATTTGGCTGAGAACTGGACATAGCCCTGGGATTGGGTGAACCAGTATAAATCTTGGTTGTATATTTCTAAACCTTACTCTCTTTAATTCTACTGTTGTCTTTATTTCAATTGCTTGTTTTGCTTGATTCAAGAATTGGTCAGAACTCTTAATCTTTGAAATAGATAATCTGTAAATTGAAAAAATCTTTCAAAGATCAATTCACCCCCATCTTGATCTCAGCCTCCATTTCTTACAATTGGTATCAGAGCAAGGGTCTTGAAAAATACTCAAGACTTTCAGTCCACATCTTTCATGGGTGAAAACAAATTACTTTTTTCTAAGGGAGCTTCTATTAATAGACCTCCACTGTTTTGTGGTTTAGATTATCCATTTTGGAAGATTAGGATGAAGATCTTTATTGAATCTATTGATGACAATGATTGGGATGTAATTGTTAATGTTCCATTAATTATAGAAAAAGAATGGTCTAGCTTAAATGATGAAGAGAAAAGAAAATTTTGAAGTGATTGTACTGCTAAAAACATAATTACTTCTGCACTAAACATGGATGAGTTTTTCAGGGTTTCTCAATGCAAATCTGCCAAGGAAATGTGGGAAGTTCTTGAGGTTACTCATGAGAGAACGACTGATGTAAAGAGAGCTAGAAAGCATACTCTCATAAGAGAATATGAGTTGTTTAAAATGCAAACCGGAGAAAGTATTGCAAATGTGCAGAAATGCTTCACTCATATCATCAATCATCTAATGGGCTTAGGTAAAACTTTTGATAAAGAGGAATTAAATATAAAAGTTTTGAAATGTCTTGACAGGTCATGGCAGCCTAAGGTCACAGCAATTTCAGAGTCAAAAGACTTATCCATCATCACAACAACCTCCTTATTTGGCAAAATCAGAGAACATGATATGGAAATTAACAGATTGAATGAGAAAGAAATCTCTGAAAAGATGGGTAGAAGTATAACACTCAATGTTGAAGAAAAAGATAAAAAATCAGAAGAAGAAAGTGAAAATCTTGTACTGCTAGTCAAAAAGTTTAACAAGTTTCTCAAGAGAAAGATCCAAGATAAAGAAAAACACAAAAGGTATGAAAAGAAATCTGATTCTTTTAACTATAAGTGCTATGGTTATGGTAAGCAGGGTCATGTAAGAATGGAGTGTCTAGAAAAGAATAAACACAATGAAAAGAAAGAAGAAAAGATCAAAAGAAGAGCATATATTGTTAGAAAAGTAGTTTTAGATCAAGAGGGGGGGTGAATTGATCTTTGAAAGTTTTTCGCAAATAATAGATTATCTATTTGTAAAAATAAGATTTCAGATCTGTTCTTGAATCACAAAGCAACCAATCAAATATAAACGCAGCGACAGAATTAAAGGAGAGAAAGGTTAAGAAAGATATCACCGGTGTTTTATACTGGTTAACCCAATACCAGGGCTACGTCCAGTCTCCAGCTAAATTCCAGCTGGGTTCCACTAGATCAAATGTTTTACAGACTTACAATCTTACACTTAATCTACCACAAGAACCAAATTCCAGTTCCTGCACTCAACCTCTCACCAAGAACCAAATTCCAGTTCTTGATAACCTCTACAACCAAATTCCAGCTGCAGAGAAACCATTGCCCAAATTCCAGGCACCAAACAATACAAAAAGAATGTAAAGAAATGAAAAAGAAGAAACTAGAATGCTCAAACCAGTTTATGCAATTCTGCTGTAAGTGTTTCTTCTTCAAGAAAAATCAAGTTGCCTCAAGAAAGATTTTCAAAGAACTTCTCAAAAAACTGACGCGAATATTTCTTGAAAAGATGCTAAAGTTTGCTTGCTTGATTGCTTAACATTGATGTTCAAATGTTGTGTTTGAAATGTTCAAGCCAAACTGTTTTTATAGAAGATTTTCAAAACTGCTGGTTTAAACAATCTGTTAAAAGATTCTTTTAATCTGTTAAAAGTGCAGTTTAAATCTGTTAAAATTTCTTTTAATCCATTAATATGTTCTTGATTCTTTAACAAATTTGTTTTAACTGATACGACAACGTTTGTATCAATTAAAACTCTTTACAAAAAATCTTCTATTTTGATTTAATCGATTGTTTCGCGATTCAATCGATTAATATACTGCAAAACTTTCTTGTAAAACTTTCCAAGTTATTTTAACTGATAAAAATAAGTTTTAATCGATTAAAACACTGTGTAGAAATTTTCTAAGTGGTTTTAATCGATTGAAACGTGTTTTAATCGATTAAAAGAGTTATGATCGGTCATAACTAAATTCTGATCGATCATAACTGATTCTGATCGGTCATAATTGCATTATGATCGATCATCCTGATTCTGATTGGTCATAATTGCATTCTGATCGATCATCCTGAATGTTAAGTGGATTTAATCGATTAAAACCAAGTTGTATCGATTAAAATACTGCAAAAACACTTCTCTGAACATTCTAAGTGATTTTAATCGGTTATTTCAAAACTGTATCAGTTAAAAACTTGTTTAAGAAAGCTTTTGTCAAAATACTTTGTTTTTAACTTGTTTAAACGATTTTAGAGGCATTTTGCAAAATCTTTTAAGTGAAGAAACCTCATGCAGCAAAAAAGATAAAATTGATTATACCTAAGCATAGCAGCGGACACACTAATCTCTCTACTCTTTTATCTAAGTGACTATTGACTGCTACAAAGTTGACTTTGACTTTATCTTTGACTTCATCAAATCAACAGGATCTTTGTCAGAGAATTTCAATAAGATCTTCATCACTTACAGTCTCCCCCTATTTGATGAAGACAAACACCACTTTGAATAATAACTCTGCAAAAGAAGTCACTTGATAAAACAGATTAGTGAGTAATAAAGAAATGAATTATTTTCCTATTTCTCCCCCTAAATTGTTGCTTCCTGACTAAAGAATTATTTCTGATTAAAAGTAAAGCAACTAAAGCAACTATTCTCCCCCTTTTGACTTCATCAAAAAAGAATAGGGGACAGAAGAGAAATAATGCAAATGTATGTAATAAGTTTTGAGATTTTGAAAATTTGAGAAAAAAAATGAATACGATATCTTACTCATGTAAAGACCAATCAAAGTTGATTCAAACTTATCTTCATTAACACGTTTGTAATGAATACAATTAACACGTGTAAAGATAAGGGAATCATGCTTTAGTAGCATGTTACAAGAACAGCCATTAACTAAAGCCTTTAATTTTTCTTTCCAGAATAAAAATCAATTAAAAAGTTCTTGTTAATGATTTTAATCGATTGAAATAAAGTTTTAATCGATTAATCTAGTGAAGGATTTTGAAAGTATGAAACATAAGTGCATTTAATCGATTAATTCGACATTTAATCGATTAAAACAGTAAAGAAAAATGTTGTATAAATTCTTTTAATCGATTTAAAAGATTTTTTATTGATTAAAACAACCAGTTTTTGAAATCTAAGTAATGTTTGATGCAAATTTATGCCTAATCTAGTATAAATTTTGTAAAACTGATCATCTAGAAGGATGTTTAACAATAATATCAATTACATCGATTAAATTTTAACCAATAGATCCAACAAAATCAGAATAAAATCTTATTTAGCTAATTTAACTGATATAAGCTAGTTTATAAAGATTTTTAATCGATTGATACGCAGTTTAATCGATTATTTTGTTGTGAAAAGTGTTTCCTTTAATCAATTTAATCGATTAATTCCATTTTGTATCAGCTAAAACTCTCAGGGATCTATGTTGAAATCTATCTATGCTAGTTTGATTCGAATTAAACCTACATTATATTAATTCAAAGCTAGAGAGATTGTGCCTGGTATATAACCGATAATATTACGGACCATAAATTTAAAATAAGCATCAAAAGAAATAAGCAATAAAAGATAAGATAAGAATGGACCCTTTTAATCCATAAATTCAATCATCCCAGTTGCCATGGTTCCATAATAACATCTCGAAACTCCTTTAGAATCACCGAAAGATCCTCTTGTTGGTTTGTTGCTAAGGATGCCGGATCATCGATATAAAATTGATCCCCGTATCGCCAAACATACCCTCGTGCCAATTTTAGCTTTCCATTCAATTCTTGGATTTAGTCTCAGATTTGTCTCCTTACGAGTATCACCTTGTGATCTTTGATGATTAAAACGAATTATCAAAGTTGCACAATTCCAATGAATTTCACCAAGAGTCTTGAACCAATGCATGCCCAAAATTATTCCAAATGTATTGCTAGGTAATACCAAGAAATTTAATGTAAACTTGTGTTCATTGAATCTCCAAGTTATCTGTTCACACTTCCTAGTAATCAACAACTTATTATCGAAGCAACCATCACTCGAAAAATTCATGATAAGCTATGTTTTCAGTACCAATAACTTGACCCATTTGTCACTAATGAAATTATGTGTACTCCTAGTGTCCATAAGAAAAAGGAACAGTCTACTTCTTGATAATTCCTTTGATTTGCAATGTATTACCACCCAACATTCCATGTAAAGTATGTAGACATCTGCAGCTAGAATTATGTCTATGTTGATCTAATTTGTCACCACATAACCTACACAATCCCTTTGCAATTATGTCAGTAACTTCCTTTCTAAATATGGAAGTTGGGGTGCTACCTTTCGTATCGGTAGTTGCTGAAACAAACACCTAAAGCTTCAAACTGGTTGTAGAATGACCGGAGTTGACCATGTTCTTGTATATATTGTTTGTGTTTCTGAATTGGACTCTTGTTTGCAGCGAAGTCTTGCAAGATGCATACCTTCTTGCAGAGACTGTGGTTTATGAATTCTCACAGATTTTTTTTCAGTTTAGTTTTCATACCAAATATTCTCCCAAATCTTCCTCTTGTTACAATCTTACTAATTCAACAATATCCTCAAAAGCACGATCATCAAATTGATATGACATATCTTGTGAAATTTGTTCCCAAGATTTATTCTTGAAACTGGGTTGATGTATGCAATGTCGCTGTCATGAAAGAGTCTTTCCATCCATGGATAACAACAATAACTTTCCCACATTATGCCACTAGTCTAGTTGCCAATTCAGAGATTTGTTCAGCCTTCGCTAATCATGAAAATTTGTGCCATGGAAAGGAAATTGGATGTTCCATAACAGACTACTCGAATTTAGACATGTCCAAACCTCATTCGGCATTATTCATGATTGTCTTGCCACTATTCATGACAGTAATGGAAGAAACTAAATTCTCTAATGTATACTATAGTGAAATAATCGATTAATTCATAAAGGAATCGATTAGTCTTGTACAGAATGAAATTAATAATATGATAATAGAATTTAAATCGATTAAAACGAAAAAGAATCGATTAATTTTGACATCTTAGTGTTTTTAGTTGATATAAATTCTTTTTAATCGATTAAAACAGCTAAACTTAAATCCTGAGAACATTTTAATCGATTAATTTGACATTTTAATCGATTAAAATGGTACGGACATATTTTCTGATATCCTCTGTAAGTTATTTTAATCGATTAATACTGTTTTATATCAATTAAAACAATCAGTTTATGAAAACAGAACCTGATTCGTTGCTTTGAACTCCAAGGGATTCCCAGATTTTGTTCCTGCAAAACAAATTTAATATGTTTCTGGTACCCTTTATAGTTATTGGGTCCAATTAGGTTATTTGAAATGACTTTAACTTTGGAATCCATTTCATTCTTCCTTTAGGAATATCATACTTTTTAATTCTACAGTATTTTACTGAATGACCTCTTTTCATGCAATAAAAACATTTAATCACAAAGTATGATTTCCTATTTACATTTGTTTTTCTGAATTTCATCCTAGATTTAAATCCTATGCCAGATTTGTCAAAAATTAGTTTTTGTGACCCAAGTAAAACGTCAAGATTAGCTTGACCTTGTGTAAACCTTGAAACGGTTTGTGATAAAAAATCAATTTTCTTTTGTAATTTTGAACAATTATTACAGGGTTTATTACATGCACAATCAGAATTATCATGAATTAATTTTAAGAAATCACAATCAGTTTCATCTTCAAGAATTCTCTTTTCAAGAGAGTATACTTTATTTACTAGCAAATTATTCAATCCTTTTAGCCTATCATTTTCTTTTTGTAGTTTCTTAGCCTCTTCATGCATTTCATTAAATGCTTCTTGTAATGAATTATAATTCACTAAATTTGAAGAAGAACTAGAACTTACACTGTTGGAATGAGGATTTTGACTTGCCATTAGACATAAGTTGGCTTCTTCATTATCAGAATTGTCTGTTGATGAAGTGTCATTGTCATCCCATGTTATATAGGCTCTTCTTTTGACTTTCTCTTCTTTCTTGTCATTATGTTTGTTCTTTTCTGGGCACTCCATCCTTACATGGCCCTTCTTACCACAACCATAGCATTTAAAGTTAGAAGAATTAGTTTTTTTCTCATACCTTTTATGTTTTTCTTTGTCTTGAATCTTTTTCTTGAGAAACTTGTTGAATTTCCCGACAAGCGAGTCCAAGGTTCTCACTTTCCTCCTCCGATTCTTGATTTTTTTCTTCAACTTTAAGTGCTATACTTCGCTTTTCTTCTCGGAGACTTCTTGTTCATTAAATCTGTTGATTTCCATTTCATGTTCTTTGAGTTTCCCAAACAGAGAAGTCGTTGTCATTACTGACGAGATCTTTTGACTCCGAAATTGCTGTGACCTTTGGTCGCCAAGACTCGTCAAGACATTTCAAGACTTTAATATTTAATTCTTCTTTATCAAAGGTTTTACCTAGGCCCATTAGATGATTAATGATGTGAGTGAATCGCTTCTGCATATCCGCAATACTTTCACCAGTTTGCATTTTGAACGACTCATATTCTCTTATGAGAGTATGCTTTCCGGCTCTCTTTACATCCGCTGTCCCTTCATGAATAACCTCAAGAACATCCCACATCTCCTTGGCAGATTTGCATTGGGAGACCTTGAAAAACTCATCCATGTTAAGTGCGAAGTAATTATATTTTTAGCGAGTGCAATCATTTTGAACTTTTTTCTTTTCCTCATCATTTAGATCTGGACCATTCTTTTTCTCGTAATTAAAGGGCCATTAGAAATTACATCCCACACATTTCTATCAATGGATTCAATAAAGATCTTCATCCTAATTTTCCAAAAAGGATAATCTGTTCCACAAAATAGTGGAGGTCCGTTAATAGAAGCTCCCTCGAAAACGGTAATCTGCTTTTCAGCCATGGATCGAAGAACTTGAATAACTTTCAAGCACCTCGCTCGATGCCAATTGTTAGAAAAGTAGTTTTAGATCAAGAGGGCGGGTGAATTGATCTTTGAAAGTTTTTCGCAAATAATAGATTATCTATTTGTAAAAATAAGATCTCGGATCTGTTCTTGAATCACAAAGCAATCAATCAAATATAAACGCAATGACGTAATTAAAGGAGAGAAAGGTTAAGAAAGATATCACCGGTGTTTTATACTTGGTTCACCCAATATCGGGGCTACGTCCAGTCTCCAGACTAAATTCCAGCTGGGTTCCACTAGATCAAATGTTTTACGGACTTACAATCTTACACTTAATCTACCACAAGAACCAAATTCCAGTTCCGCACTCAACCTCTCACCAAGAACCAAATTCTAGTTCTTGATAACCTCTACAACCAAATTCCAGACTGCAGAGAAACCGAGTGCCCAAATTCCAGGCACCAAACAATACAAAAAGAATGTAAAGAAATGAAAAAGAAGAAACTAGAATGCTCAAACCAGCTTTATGCAATTCTGCTGTAAGTGTTTCTTCTTCGGGAAAAATCAAGTTGCCTCGAGAAAGATTTTCAAAGAACTTCTCCAAAAACTGACGTGAATCTTTCTTGAAAAGATGCTAAATTTTGCTTGCTTGATTGCTTAAGATTGATGTTCAAATGTTGTGTTTGAAATGTTCAAGCCAAACTGTTTTTATAGAAGATTTTCAAAACTGCTGGTTTAAACAATCTGTTAAAAGATTCTTTTAATCTGTTTAAAGTGCAGTTTAAATCTGTTAAAATTTCTTTTAATCCATTAATATGTTCTTGATTCTTTAACAAATTTGTTTTAAGCTGATACGACAACGTTTGTATCAATTAAAACTCTTTACAAAAATCTTCTATTTTGATTTAATCGATTGTTTCGCGATTCAATCGATTAATATACTTGCAAAACTTTCTTGTAAAACTTTCCAAGTTATTTTAACTGATAAAAATAAGTTTTAATCGATTAAAACGCTGTGTAAAAATTTTCTAAGTTGTTTTAATCGATTGAAACGTGTTTTAATCGATTAAAAGAGTTATGATCGGTCATAACTAAATTCTGATCGATCATAACTGATTCTGATCGGTCATAATTGCATTATGATCGATCATCCTGATTCTGATTGGTCATAATTGCATTCTGATCGATCATCCTGAATGTTAAGTGGATTTAATCGATTAAAACCAAGTTGTATCGATTAAAATACTGCAAAAACACTTCTCTGAACATTCTAAGTGATTTTAATCGATTATTTCAAAACTGTATCAGTTAAAAACTTGTTTAAGAAAGCTTTTGTCAAAATACTTTGTTTTTAACTTGTTTAAACGATTTTAGAGGCATTTTGCAAAATCTTTTAAGTGAAGAAACCTCATGCAGCAGAAAAGATAAAATTGATTATACCTAAGCATAGCAGCGGACACACTAATCTCTCTACTCTTTTATCTAAGTGATTGTTGACTGCTACAAAGTTGACTTTGACTTTATCTTTGACTTCATCAAATCAACAGGATCTTTGTCAGAGAATTTCAATAAGATCTTCTTCACTTACATATATAGCATGGGATGACAATGATACCTCATCAACAGAAAATTCTGATGATGAAGAAGCTAACTTGTGTCTAATGGCTAATCAGAACTATCAAACCAGCAGTGTAAGTTCTAACTCTTCTTCTAATTTTGTGAATTATAACTCATTGCAAGAAGCATTTAATGAAATGCATGAAGAAACCAAGAAACTTAAAAGAGAAAATGATAGGATAAAAGGCATGAACAATTGGCTAGAAAATAGAGTTGATTCTCTTGAAAAGAAAATTCTTGAAGATGAAACTGATCTTGATTGCTTAAAATTAATCCATGATAATTCTGATTGCTTATGTAAGAAACCATGCAATAATTGTCCAGATTTACAAAAGAAGATTGATTTTTTGTTACAAACTATTTCTAAATTTACACAAGGTCAAGCTAATCTTGATGTTCTTCTTGGGTCACAAAAACTTATTTTTGACAAATCTGACATTGGCTATACATCTAGCAAGAAAACCAGAAAAACTGTTGTTGTTGTCGCTATCAGAAGAGGCGGTCGGAGTGATGCCATGGTTTAGAAATGACTCGCGTTTTTTTGAAAGAAGTGGTTCAACGCCTTTAGGCTGTCTGATAACCGGGCTGGACCTAAATGCAAGGTTTTCGAAAAGGTTCGAGGAGTCGTCATCAGTGTTTTAACCTTAAACACTGAAAAAGGAAAATAAAAAGAAGAAGGCAGTGGTTTTAGAAAAAACCAACTTTGGCCATTACAACCAGAGTCGGGTAAGGGAGTTAGTTACGTGTGGGAAAGGTGTTAGCACCCCACAACGCCCTGTTCGGGTTCCCTATGATGGACTAACTTAGAAAATAAACACTTAAAGAAATTATGCTTTTACCCTTATTACTCTATCTACTTGCAGAATTTAAATATCTACATGACCCTATTATCTAATGCACACAAAGAAAGTGATAAAGAAAGCAGTAAAAGAGATAGAGAATAGAGAAGGAACCTCCGAAGCAAGCTTTATATTAACTTTTCGAAACTTGAGGACGCTTTTTGGCAGTCCCCTCACTCTACAAGCACGCTGCTCCCGCAAAATAAAGAAAAGTCACTCTACCGAGGGTCGGAGGTTTCAAAAGGAGACTTCCTTAACCGATTTCAACTTTAATGGAAATTAGAAAGCTCACTCGAACCCCGAAATAATGCGCAGAGTCACTCTAAAGTGCCAAAAGGCTTCCTAGAGAGTGGTAGGAATGAAAAGGTGTGTGAAAAAACGTGAAATGAGACTCCTATTTATTGGGGAGCGAGCCTGGGAGGGTGGACGATCGTCTGGACATCATGGACGGCCATCCATGGCTCAAAATTAGGGTGGACGGCCGTCCAGGGCTCAAAAACAGAGTGGATGGCCGTCTGGTTGTCATGGATGGCCGTCGGGACACTCTGGACGGCCTTCTGGACACTCTAGATGACCATCTGCATGTTTTGGATGCTCTAGACATTTTGGATAGCCATCTGGACATTTTGGACAACCCTCTGAACATTTTGGACAGCCATTTGGATGTTCTGGACAACCATCTGGACGTTCTGGACAACCATCTGGACACTCTAACAAAACTTTATTTTTTATTTTCTCAGAAAACCCTCCTTTTCCTAAATGAAGCCTAGTAAATACTACTAAGGGCCTTATGAAGCCTTATTCATCTTCAGAACGGAGGATTTCTAGTCTTTATTGTGAGGCCGGGAAAGATTTGGGGTCTACAGCTGCCCCCCTTCACCCGACCAATTGACCATGGGCTAACATACCATAAGGTCGATTGGCGGGTGAAGGAGTTAACCCTCTTGCCCAGTTGTCTTCTGGATGCTCCTCTTGTTGTGGTAGCTGACCCTCGAGACTGTGAGTGTAATCAAGTGTTTTCTTCAGGACGCTTCCTTGTTGTGGAGGCTGACCCTTCGGACGATATGCTGTGAGGAGGATGCTCCTTCGGTGCAGTAACTGACCCTTCGGCTGACACATAGAGAACTTTAGGATGCTCCTTCAATGCGGTAGCTGACCCCTTGGTTGATGAGTACGAACCCCCATCAGGTTAGATGCCTCAGGATGCTCCTTCGATGCGGTAACTGACCCTTTGGCTATGGTGGCGGCTTACTGATTCTGATCATGCGCTGGGGTTTTTCCTGTGTGGAGGTCTTTGCCTTCAGGACCTTCCTTGTCCCGAAGTGGTGGTGGCGGCTTACTGCTCTAGCTCATGCGCCGGGTTTGCCTGTGTGCAGGTCTTTGTCTCTAGGACCTTCCTTGTCCTGAAATGGTGGTGGCGACTTACTGCTTCCGATCATGCACCGATTTTGCCTGTGTGCAGGTCTTCGTCTTCAGGACCTTCCTTGTCCCGAAGTGGTGGTGATAGCTTACTGCTCTAGCTCATGCACCGATTTTTCCTGTGTGCAGGTCTTCGTCTTCAAGACCTTCCTTGTCCTGAAGTGGTGATGGTGACTTACACTAGTACAGAAAACACCTTTAACATCGGTTCTTAGCAGCTTTTTACATCGGTTCTACAACCGATGTAGATACAACCGATGTAGAAAGTTGGTGAGTTTTAACATCGGTTAAGAACCGATGTAGAAAGTCTGACTTTCCACATCGGTTCTAGGCCATAACCGATGTAGAAAGTCTGACTTTCCAACCGATGTGGAAAGTCAGACTTTCTGCATCGGTTATGGCCTAGAACCGATGTGCAAAGTATTAAAAATCACTTTCTACATCGGTTATGGCCATAACCGATGTGGAAAGTCATATTTTTTTAAATACGAATTTTAGTTTTTGATTTTTCGTAACCTCGTACAGCATTTTAAATATTTACGACTACTCGTAATGTTAATCTATATATAGAGGACATGCATTAATACACAAGTAAACATAATGTATATTATATATCTACATTGTATTGTATCAACAAAAACAATAAACATGTATTGTATTCTAAGTTTATATATACAAAGAAACTAGCAGATCCTAATGTTTCACAATTAAATTCAATCACGACTATAGTTCTTAATAACAAAATCTGCCCAAATTCGCCTAATGTCATCAATCTCTCGCTTCACTTATTGGATGACCATCATCGAATATCTACAAACAAAAAAAAACATTTCAGATAAGCGTAAGTAGGCAAATATATGTCAATGACATAGATATAGTCATAACACATACCAAATTCCATGAATCCGTGATATTTGTCTGTGATGATTGTTAACATATGTCTCATCACATAATATCCGCACTCCCAACTTCCTTTTTGCTTATTACACTATAAGAAAAAAAAACATTAAATACGATAAAATGAGTAAATTAAAGTTAAGAATTTGAAAGATAATGTCCTTACACGTGGAAGTATCCATGTGGGTTTCTTTTTAGGCTTACCCTCCATGACTGAGTATGCTTCTATACACTTATAAAAGATTAAATGGAAAATACTTCATATTTAATCTGTCATGAACCAGACCTAGAGTATTTAATTAGTCACAAAGACAGATTCATAACGATCTGTTCTTCAAACCACTTCAAGAAATTTTTATTGTGTTCATTCAACAACCATTTTTCATTCATCCTTGGATATCTTTGCTTGATCATTTCTTTGTGAGTAGATAAGAAAGGCTGAACTTCATCGATGTTATTCAAGATGTACAAATGCGCTTGTAAAACTTCTTCTCGACTCATGTTTCTACCTTTAACACCTCGGGTTCCCTTCCCAAATTGTCTTCCATCATGACGAAACGTTGGAATCCCTATAGGACTTACTTCAGAAAGATAATCTGTACAGAACTCAATTGCTTCTTCTGCAATGTATCTTTCAACAATGGATGCTTCAGGCCTTGATGGGTTTTTAACATATCCTTTCAAGATTTTCATATAACGCTCAATTGGATACATCCACCTTAGATACACAGGGCCACATAACTTAATCTCTCTAACAATATGAACAATTAAATGCACCATTATGTCAAAAAATGAAGGGGGAAAAACATCTCCAATTTGCATAATATCAACACAGACTTCGACTTCTAGGTTATCCAAAGTCTGAAGGTCGAGTACTTTATTACAAACAAGCATTAAAGAAAAAACACAGCTGCGTTATAACATGTCTAACCTTCTTTGGCAAAATGTCCCGAATAGCAACTGGTAAAAGATGTTGCATTAATACATGACAAGTCATGGGACTTTAATCCAACTAACTTCAAGTCTTTCATTAACACTAGCCGTTTAATATTCGAGCAAAAACCCTGAGGCACTTTGATACCTTTAAGACATTCACAGAGGCTTTTTTTCTCCTTCTTAGACAAAGTATAACAAGCTGGAGGCAAATAAGTCCGCTTACCACGTGATTGGGGACCTAATTCCTGTCTTATGTTCATATGAAGCATATCTAACCGAGAGTTCAAGCCATCTTTTGTCTTTCCTTGAATATTGAGGAGGGTTCCAATAAGACTGTCACAGACATTCTTTTCTACATGCATAACATCAATATTGTGCCTTACATCTAGACTAGACCAATAAGGAAGCTCAAAAAATATGGATTTTTTCTTCCATTTTTCCTTTTCATGGGAAACTGTTTGGGTCTTTCCAAACAAACAATGAATGTCTTTCACCTCTAGTCGATCATTGGTTTCTTTCTGGATTTCAGTTGTCTCTGAAGCCATTGGGAAATCTACTACTTCCCCATGCCAAATCCACTTAGTGTAACTCTTGCAAAATCCATCACAAAGGAGATGCTCTCTTATATCCTTCACACTTAGTTGTCTTAAATTTAAGCACTTCACACAAGGACAATAAAAGAGACCTCTATTGTTACCCACATTTCTCTGTGCAAACTCTAAGAACTCTTCAACCCCTAATTCATATTCTTCTTCTATACGTTTGGCATTTATCCAACTCCGATCCATATCTATAACTACATGACGTCTTTGCTTAGTGTGAAAATGGAATTACCTCAATTCAGAGGCAACAAACTTAAACAACTCAAACTATAATCCAAACTCGAAATAATACTCGGAACAACAGGTAAAACTCCAGGAACAAAACAAACAACACAAAGAACAAACCTAAATCAACAACATAAGAAACAAACCCAAATGAAAAACAAGAGAACCAAATATAATCAATACCCCAAAGCCCTACACCCCAGCGTGGAAACCCATAGCCTTAACTCTTCCGCTAAGAGACTCGGACCAGAGCGACATCAACCAACCCAACAGGGCTTGGATAACACCAATCTCAACCCCACAAGAATAACCAAGTGAAAATCACATATTCAAGTCAAACTAAACGGAAATAATAATACAAAACCCAGAATAAACATGTCTACATACATTAAACCCGAGCAGAATCAGTCCACGACCAAACAAAACAATCCAGAATCAAGGAAAATGCATAAAGGTAATTGACAAAACAAGGATGAGAAGCCAATAGGATAGACCCACGGACCTGGTCCGAATCACCTCCGGTTCGCGACGAGATCGAAGGTGCGCAGGTGCAATGAGGAGGAGCTCCTACAGGGTTTCAGAGAGGTGAAGACGAGGGTGGCGCGTTGCAGTTCTTGGTGCGCGTCGCAGTTCCTGGTGTGCGTCGCAGTTCTTGGTGCACGGCAAGGGTGGTTTTCGCTTGGGGATTCGATTGGGGAAACGGAGGTTAGGGATTCGATTGGGGGAAGGAGAAGGGAGAGACAGTGGTTTTCGCTACTGCGATAGGGGCAAGGAGACGGTTGTTTTCGCTACTGCGAGAATGAATTTGGTAATGGCTAGGAGCAAGGGAAGAATTCCAGAGGGAGTCGAGTCTGTAATTGGGTCTGGGAGTCGAGTCTGTAAGGGCAAGAGTGGAGTCTACTAAAATTTTTTTAAGACTTTCCACATCGGTTCATGGGGGAACCGATGTAGAAAGTAAAATGGTATATCAGATGACCGATCAGAATGGCTTGATGACCGATCAGAACCGGATGATCGATCACAATGAGATTATGACCGATCAGAATGAGATTATGACCGATCAGAATTGTTTTAAATCAGAGTAGATAGCACTTTCCACATCGGTTCATGGGGGAACCGATGTAGAAAGTGCAGGTCAACACTCGCTCAAACGACAATAAGATCGCTCGAGCGACGCGACCTGCACAAAATTGACATTCTCGGGTTGTATTTCGCTTGAGCGACACTGGTCTCGCTCGAGCGACGCCACCTCCACAAAATTGGCCTTCTCGGGTGGTTTTTCGCTTGAGCGACACTGTCTCGCTCGAGCAACGCCACCTGCACAAAATTATTGGCCTTCTCGGGTGGTTTTTCGCTTGAGCGACATTGTCTCGCTCGAGCAACGCCACCTGCACAAAATTATTGGCCTTCTCGGGTGGTTTTTCGCTTGAGCGACATTGTCTCGCTCGAGCGACGCCACCTGCACAAAATTATTGGCCTTCTCGAGTGGTTTTTCGCTTGAGCGAAATGGTCTCGCTCGAGCGACGCCACCTGCACAAAATTATTGGCCTTCTCGGGTGGTTTTTCGCTTGAGCGACACTGTCTCGCTCGAGCGACATCCACATTTTTTGGTTATGATTGATCAGAATGAGTTTATGACCGATCAGAATTATTTTAAAACAGAGTAGAAAGCACTTTCCACATCGGTTCATGGTGAAACCGATGTAGAAAGTACTTTCTACATCGGTTCCCATCTGAACCGATGTGGAAAGGCTTTAAAAAAATTTCTACATCGGTTCTTTAACAACCGATGTAAAAAGTCTGATGTTAAAAGTGTTTTTTGTACTAGTGTGCTCTAGCTCATGCGCCGGTATTGAAGCCTTTTTCTGTAAGACTTGATCTGGCTTGAAGTTCTCTTCTGAAAGATTTAGTCGGAGTCCCCTTATGTAAGACTTGATAAGTATAAACCCCCATCTGGTTTGAAGTCCTCTTCTGAAAGACTTGGTTTGAACTGATGTAATAGCGACTTAATGATCTTGTTCATGCGCTGACTCCATGGGGAGTAATTTATTCTTGACTCTTCTAGTGTAGTCATCCAGTTTGTTGACTTCCGGAGATTCTTGGTAAATGCCTCTGGAGTAGGCAAGAATCTATTGGGGATTTGTTGATCTTGGCGATAGTGCCTTTGAGTATGCATATATTTCATTGAGGTTCTGGTAGTGCCTCTGAGTAGGCAGATGCTTCATCAGAAGTGAAGACTTTTGGCTATATTGTTTTGCCTCTGAATAGGCTGATGTTCCACTTGGGGATGTTGGCTCTTGCTCGTCGGGTTTTTCCTACGCATAGGCAAATGAATCTTCTAAGGATGTGAATTTGAAGATTGTCTTTGCAGTAGGCTCAATAGGGGTAAGTTCTTCTTTTTGGCGATCCACCAGAGATTTGGTTGACTCCTTGGGGATCAAATTTTGATAGCCCTTTGGGGGAATGGGGTCTCGGGTCCTTAATTGATATGGGTGCGAGCTGGCTTCGTCAGGCTCTTATTTTGCTGGGGAAATAGAATTTCTGATTTTTTGTCTTTTTCTTCAATCATCGACTTGTTGGTTGCCGGGGATTTTGATGATTGCATTTTGGTGTAGGCAGGAATCCGTTGGGGATTTATTGGCCTTCCATTGTCATGACCTTTTCTTCTTGGGCATCTGCTGGGGATGAAGGGTTTTCTTTTTGGTGATCCACCATGGAATTAGCTGACTTCCTGGGGATCCGATTTTGATGTGAGCTTACCTTGTGATGGGAAATTCTGATTCTTCTTTTTGTTGAAAACTTGATGGTATGGAGATTGGACTCTTTTGATTGTTGATGATGATGGGCTCTTGAAGCCTTTATTCTCCATTGGGGGATGTGGATGAGACTCTGAATGAGTGTGTTCGATGACTCATGTGGTGGCGATGCTGAGCTGTGAGGTAATATTTTTTGGTTTGCCTCTAGGGTAGGCAATGATCTGCTTAGGGATGACTAAGCCTTTCTGTCGGCTTTTCTGTTCTAATGAATGTGCCTTCTCTTTATTGGGGTAGAAGGATAATGGTTGGGGCTTTTGATTCAGGAGGCTTTTATTTTGCTCTGGAGTTGTTGGCTTATTGGTGGCAACTTGCTCTGTTTTCTTGAGGGAGGGTATTATTTGGAGGCTTGGTCCTGGCGATCCTGTTTTTCAATCACAAACATGGAGCTAGCCTCCTTATATGCATGAATTTTGTTTTTGTTATTTGCTTGGAGAGATTTTTTTTATTTTGACAGTCGTATTATGCAACTATTTGTGTGTGAATGTCCTAAATGCAGTCTATTCTTTTATGAGATGCATCTAGAAAAGTGACTGGTATTCTCCTATTGTACTTTCATGATTATGCTGATGGGTTCCTTTTTTATTCATTTTTTAGTTAAGCCCTAACTTCTGCCTAGACCGCCCTTTTGGGGTTTTTGATCTAGCGGACTGCCTTAATTTTTGCCTAGGATATCCTAGCGGGCTTTTTCTTTTTCTTTTTCTTTTTCAATGCTTCCTTGTTTATGATGCACGAAAAGACCTTGACAAAATAACTTTGCACATATTTATGATTTATCAACGTAGAGGCAATTTTATAAACTGGTCAAGAGAAGTGAAATGAATGAGAATTTTATTGATATGTATGAGCAAAGGTTTATTATTTTCATAGAAGGATTACAAATGGAATTTAGAAGAACGACTGGCCCAGGTTGGCTACACTGTATGGGCTTCAAAAATCATGTCTTATGAAATATGCCCCCTAGTTCTCCTAATTGCCTTAATTGAGATGCCCGAGCCCAGAGTGAAGACTATACAAGGTTGCTTGTTTTTGGAAGGGTGTGACCTTAGCCGCCATTCAGTTTTCGACCAAGGCAACCATTGCTCTTAGGGGATTTTTCTTTCTTCTCTTCTTCCCCTTTTTTTTTGTTCTTTTTTTTGGAAAAGCCTGTAAATTCTGCCTAGGACACGAGGCGAGTAGACCCTAACTTTTTCCCAGGATGCCCTCGGCACGTTTTCATCCTAGCGGGTCATGAGCAATGCCCTTTAAGCATAATACTTCTTCACCGCATCTGAATTGACTGGGTGGCACAGTTCTTCTCCATCCATGTTGGTGAGGATAAGAGCTCCTCCTGAGAATGTTCGCTTGACCACAAAGGGTCCCTCATAATTTGCTGCCCATTTTCTGATTTTATCCTTCTGGGCCGGAAGCAATTTGTTTACCATTAAATTCCCCCTCATGGTAAATATGGGGGTTGACCTTGTTTTGTCATAAGCCCTTTGATCTTCTTTTGGTGGGCTTGTCCTCAACATATGGCGTCTAATCGTTCTTCTCCGATTAGGTTTGAGTGGTTGCGTCGGCTTTGGACCCACTATGCTTTTGTCAGTTTTGCTTCCATGGTAACTCGTCAAGGAAGGTATCTCGACCTCTTTTGGAAGTACGACCTCCATGCCATGTACAAGGGAAAATGGAGTGGCTCCTGTGGAGGATCGTACAAAACTTTGATAATCATGAAGGGCAAAAGGCGATATTTCATGCCAATCTTTGTAGCTTTTGACCATCTTCGGGATGGTCTTCTTGATGTTCTAATTGGTTGCCTCTACTGCACCCTTCATCTTAGGTTGGTAGGGAGAGGAATCATGATGTTGGATTCTGATGTCTTGGCATGTCATGGTAAGACCATGCACATGCGTCCATATACTCCCTTAATTTTTGTGTTAACCCATCTTTGACGTTATCTGTGATTTGGGTATCAATACTTATTTATTTTTCTCCTGCCTCCAAATCAATGGCCTTAATTTCTTCTTGGTAGGGATATATTTATTGAGCTTACTTTATTAGTAGCCTTTGCATGTCCAGGGAGATGGTCCCCTTTTCACCATCTGACCTGATCCATTCGCCTTCGGCTTTCAAATCCCCAGAGAGCCATCCATCACAGACATGATTGTTTTTTTTTGGTTCTGTTTAGGATTAGATTTATTTTGAAATAATAATGAGAGAGAAAAGAATGAAAATGAATATGAATGTTTATGCAAATGCCTCGTTGTATTGATGAAAGGAAAATATTTACAAATACCTTTTAATCAAGGATCTCGCGGCCACGGGCGGGGACCGCGAGAGATATGTAGGAAGCTTAAAAAAACATGAAGAGCTCTATTCAACTAGCTTTCTTTATCCCTCCTCATTACTCTAGTGGCGATAGAGGCTTGATATCCATGTTAGGAGTGGCAGAGTCGAAAGTGAGCCATCCAGCATCCAACAATGCTTGGACCTTGTATTTCAAGGCCCGACAATCTTCCACAGAATGCCCAGGAGCACCTGAGTGGTAAGCGCATTTTTCATTAGGCTTATACCACTCAGGGTAGGGTGGATCAATCTTCCTCGGAGGGATGCGTGCTAGTAGCTCGGTCTCTAACAGCTTCGGCAGCAGACTCCCATAGGAGGTTGGAATGGGGGTGAACTCCTTTCTTTGCTTTCGTGGCTGCCTAGCTCATTGCGCAGAGGTAGAAGGAGTAGTAAGATTGATGGTAGTCACGCTTCTCTCCTACCTGTTGAACATACAAGGACTTGATGTTGAACCTACATGGACATGAAGCTTGTTGATTTTGATGATGATTCAAGAACAAAGAACTTAGAGAGTTGAAGACTTGTATTGTTATGTAATAACTCTGTTTTTATGAGTTTGAGTCTATAATATTAGAGTCTAAGATAGCCGGTACATAGTCTACTCTTTAGAAGCTTCAAAAACTCATATTTATCAAAAAGGCTCGGGTTTAATCGATTAAAACACTAGATAATCGATTATTACAGTGAGAAAAACCATTTTCTGCATCATCTCACTGTGATAATCGATTAACACACCTGTTAATCGATTAATAGGCCTGTTAATCGATTAACAGGGCAAATAATCGATTAAACCAGTGCGTGTTGGTGTTCTATTGATTTTGGCTCTGTAATAATCGATTAACACTTGATTTAATCGATTATTTCAGTCAGATTTGGATTTTGAACTTCAAATTAAACCTATTTTCGAAAACCCTAGTCCCAATACACCAAGTTTCGAAAATCCCCAATTCCCAAACCCTAATTCATCTACTTAAGGTTATCTAAGGCACTCAGAAAATAGAATAACCTTTTTCAAACAAAAGTTGAGAGTTGTGATTGCTAGAGAACTGTTTGTTGGAGGAAAAAGGGGCTTTTGGAACCTGGTGTGGGCTAGAAGCGATAAGAATCACTAAGTGGAGTTCTTAGCGGATTGTGTGTTGTGCCGTCTCTAGGGAAAGCTGTTCTTCATCTCTTGTGTGACTCAAGAGAGGTATTTTCATTACTTTATCTTTTCCATTGTTATCTTTTTGTAATAACTTTGATTATAGTGACAGCGTTAATCCTCTGTTTGAGCAATTAGCAACTGGACGTAGGGTCTTTTGATCTGAACCAGTATAAATCTCTTGTGTAAGACTCTATCTCTATCCTATTTACGATTACACAGTATTTTAATCGGTAAAATTTGGGAAAAAATTTTAAAACCTAATTTTTGTTAAGAAACCAATTCACCCCCCCTCTTAGTTTTTGTCCGTTCACGCAAACATTCCGCTGCGCGATTCCAACAAGTGGTATCAGAGCTTGCTTTGATAGTCATTCAAATTTTTCGAAAATGGCCGGACAAAATCAAAATTTTGCCGAAGGTGCGTCTATCAATAGACCCCCACTTTTTGCGGATCAAAATTATCCTTTCTGGAAAGTTAGAATGCAAATCTTTTTAGAGTCTGTTGATAGAGGCGTTTGGGACGCTATTT
The DNA here is from genome assembly GCA_963425845.1 of Sphenostylis stenocarpa. Classification (NCBI taxonomy): domain Eukaryota; kingdom Viridiplantae; phylum Streptophyta; class Magnoliopsida; order Fabales; family Fabaceae; genus Sphenostylis; species Sphenostylis stenocarpa. The sequence goes on along the minus strand of OY731404.1, from coordinate 12,800,858 downwards.
TAAATGGTCCCTATATTCCAAAAGTTACTGAAAATGGAGTAGACGTTCCTAAACCATTTTCCAGATGGACGTCAGAGGAAAACAGAAAAGCTCAATTTGACGTTAGGACTAGAAATATTATTTCATCTGCTTTAACCCTTGACGAGTTTTACAGGATCTCTGTTTGGAAAAGTGCTTAAGAGATGTGGGAAATGTTGAGAGTGACCCACGAGGGAACCAACGACGTTAAGAGAGCACAGAAAAATTCTCTAATCCAAGAATATGAGATGTTCCGGATGCAACAAGGCAAAATGATATTTGACGTTCAAAAGCATTTCACTCATATTGTGAACCATCTCACCGGATTAGGTAAAATTTTTGACGTTGATGAATTAAATGTGAAAATATTGAAATCTTTGGATAGGAAATGGCAACCTAAGGTGAAGGCCATCTCAGAGTCACAAAATTTTGCCACAATGTCTATGGCAGCGCTCTTTGGAAAGTTGAGAGAGCATGAGCTAGAGCTAGGAAGGCTAAATGATGAGGAAGGACAATATCAAAAGAAGAACTTAGCCTTCAAAACAAAAATTTCCAAAGGTAAGAATAAAAAGGAAGAAGAAGACTCGGAGAATGAAGAAGAAGAATTGAGTCTTATGATAAAGAAGTTTACAAAATTCATGAAAGCCAAAGGAAGACATCCATTCAAAGGTAAAGGAAAGGTAAGAGAAAATTCTTCAATAAATATCAAATGTTATGGTTGTGGTGAAACAGGACATGTGAAGACCGAATGTCCAAACAAGAAAAACAAAGAAATCAAAGGCAAAAAGTTCTTCAAGAAGAAATCCTACATTGCTTGGGACAATAGTGATTCAAGTTCTGAATCAAGTGACTCGGAAATTGAAGCCAATATTTGCTTAATGGCAAATGACAACATATCTTCCGACTTTGAGGAAACTTCCAAATCAAAGAAGTCTATGTGGTATCTTGATAGCGGATGCTCAAAGCATATGACCAGTGATAAAACGAAATTTGTGAGTTTCAAAGCTAAAGAACAAGGATATGTAACTTATGGGGACAACAACAAAGGAAAGATTCTTGGAATTGGAAATATAGGTGGTACAAACACGTTGGAGATTAAGGATGTGCTTCTTGTTAATGGGCTAAAGCATAATCTCCTTAGCATAAGTCAACTATGTGACAAAGGATTTAAGGTAATCTTTGAAAGTAAATTTTGCACCATACATTTGATAGATTCCGAAAATGTAGCATTAAAAGGCATTAGGCATAATAACATATACTTGATTGATTTGGATTGTATACATGATTCTAGTATAACATGTTTAGTTGATAAGGAAGAGAACCCTTGGTTATGGCATAAGAGAGCAGCTCATATAAATATGCATCATTTAAATAAATTGATATCAAAAGACTTAGTTGTTGGTTTGCCTAAGTTAAAGTTTGAAAAAGATAGGTTATGTGATGTATGTCAAAAAGGTAAACAAGTAAAATCATCATTTAAATCAAAGAGTGTCCTTTCCACATCAAAACTGTTAGAATTATTACATTTAGACTTATTTGGTCCTTCTAGGATAAAAAGCTTTGGTGGAAATTATTATGGTCTTGTGATTGTTGATGATTATTCTAGATATACTTGGACATTTTTCTTAACAATGAAAATTGAAGCTTTTAAGGTCTTTAGAAAGTTGCAAAGAAAATTCAAAATGAGAAAGACTTAAGAATTAAAGTTTTAAGAAGTGACCATGGTGGTGAGTTTCAAAATGAAAAGTTTGAAAATTATTGTGAGGAAAATGGAATATTGCATAATTTTTCTGCTCCTAGGACTCCCCAACAAAATGATGTAGTTGAAAGGAAAAATAGGTCACTAGAGGAACTTGCTAGAACAATGCTAAATGAATCAAATGTTCCTAAATATTTTTGGGCTGATGTTGTAAGTACTGCATGTTATGTTTTGAATAGAATGCTCATTAGGCCAATTATAAAATCAACTCCCTATGAATTGTTAAATGGTAGAAAGCCTAATGTTGCTCATTTGAAAATATTTGAATGTAAATGCTTTGTGTTAAATAATGAAAGGACAACCTAGGAAAATTTGACTCAAAAGCCGATGAAGGCATTTTCTTAGGTTATTCACTAACTAGTAAAGCATGTAGAGTGTTTAATAGAAAAAATTTAAATGTTGAAGAATCTATACATGTTACTTTTGATGAAATTGTAGACCTTGGGGGAAATCCTCTTGAGTCAAATAAAGAACTTGCAGGTGATGATGAGTACATAAGAGAGGCTCTTGAAGAATTGTATTTGGAAGCAAATGAGCCTTCTCCACCAACAAAATTAGCTAAAGAATGACAATCACCAAGGGGACTTTCAATGGACAATATTATTGGTGATATCTCAAAAGGGGTAATAACTAGAAACATGACTAATTTCTGCATGTCTGTAGGTTTTGTGTCACAGATAGAACCCAAAAATGTTGAGGAAGCGCTTAAAGATGACCAATGGTGCATAGCTATGCAAGAGGAACTCAATCAATTTGAAAGGAATCAAGTCTGGGAATTAATCCCAAGAGAAGAATCACATCAAGTAATTGGAACTAAATGGGTATTTCGAAACAAACTTGATGAAGATGGAAATATAACAAAGAATAAAGCTAGACTTGTTGCCAAAGGTTACTGTCAGAGGAAGGTATTGATTATGATGAAACTTATGCTCATGTTGCCAGGTTAGAGGCTATACGCCTACTTCTTGCTTACGCATCATTGATGAAATTTAAATTATATCAAATGGATGTTAAAAGTGCATTTTTTAATGGGTTTATTAAAGAAAAAGTATATGTGGAGCAACCCCCTGGATTTGAGGATTTTATTTTTCCTAATCACATCTTTAAATTGAAGAAAACATTATATGGTTTGAAACAAGCTCCTAGGTCTTAGTATGAAAGGTTAAGTAGTTTTCTAACTTCAAATGATTTTTCTAGAGGAAAAATTGATTCTACTTTGTTTATAAAGAAAGTAAAAGAACATATCTTATTGGTTCAAGTATATGTTGATGATATCATTTTTGGATCAACTGATAATTCTTTGTGTGTAGAATTTGCTAAGATAATGCAGGGAGAATTTGAAATGTCTATGATGGGAGAATTAACGTTCTTCCTTGGACTTCAAATCAAGCAACTTAAAGATGGCATTTTTGTCTCTCAAACCAAATACTGCAAAGAGATTCTAAAAAAGTTTGAAATGGACACTTCAAAGGAAGCTAACACACCCATGGGAACTTCATGCTATTTAGACAAGGATGAATCAAGTTTGGAAATTAATCAATCCATGTATAGAGGTATGATAGGTTCTCTGTTATACTTAACTGCAAGTAGACCTGATATTATGCATTCTGTCTATGTGTGTGCTAGATTTCAGGCATGTCCAAAAAAATCTCACCTAACTGCAGTAAAACGTATTTTAAAATATTTAAAAGGAACTACTGGTTTTGGTTTATGGTATCCATCTGAAGCTTGTACTAGTTTAATAGGTTATTCTGATGCTAATTATGGTGGATGCAAAATAGATAGAATGAGTACTAGTGGGACATGTCATTTGTTAGGTTCATCATTAGTGTCTTGGCACTCTAAGAAACAGGCATGTGTTGCTTTATCCACCACTGAAGCTGAATATATTCCAGCTGGTAATTGTTGTGCTCAAATTTTGTGGATGAAACAACAATTAGAAGATTATAGTATATTTCTAAATGACATTCCCTTGATGTGTGATAATACAAGTGCAATTAATCTCACTAAGAATCCAGTAATGCACTCTAGGACTAAACATATAGAAATTAGACATCATTTCTTGAGAGATCATATAAGTAAAGGAAACTGTAAAATTGAGTATGTTGATTCAAAGCATCAATTAGCAGATATTTTTACTAAGCCTCTTCCCAAGGATAGATTATATGATCTTAGAAGAGACTTAGGGATATTAGAAATAGCTTAAATTCTGCTTAATTAAACAGTTTTTGGATGGTTGTAATGTTACAATCCATTATGTAGGGTGTTAATAGATTATCATGTGTCTAAACCTCAAAAATTTGATGAACTCTCTAGAATAATCAATTATTTGAAGTTATAATCGATTATTTGCACCGAAAATGTCCAAAATATGACATTTCTCACTGGATTAATCGATTAACTCACCAGATAATCGATTAAATACAGTGTTAATCGATTATCTGCTTGAATTAATCGATTAAAGGGGTTTGTTACTGGTTTAATCAATTAATTCAAGTTTTAATCGATTAAACCTGGCTGGTTTTGTTTTCTAGCCGTTGCCAACGGCTCTCTTAGCCTTTATACACTCCCATATGACCGTTGGAGGTATTTGATTATAAATAGGGACCTCCATTTCACTTCTCCTCACCTCTCACTCTTGAATCCAAACTTTCTTGCCTTATTCTAACATTCTTGCCTTCTTCTAGCATCACTTGTCTTCCCAAACTATCTTGTTACTACTCTAAATTCTGCAATGGCCTCATCTTCTCGTGCTAAAATTCCCACCAGAAGAAGATTTGCACCTTCATCTCATCCCCGTCTTAATTCTGTAGAAGGATGGATCTCTTATGCTGAAGGCCGACAGGATTTTCTGTCTTTTTGGAAGGAACAAGGTATTATCTCTCCCAAATTCCTTATTGGTGATCAATTCATCCATAGGGGTTTCAATTTTCCTAATCTTCTTGAAATTCAAGGAGTTCTCCCTTTTATCCAAATGCAAGGTACGTATTATCCTGACTTAGTTAGGGTATTTTACTCTCGCTTTAAATTTAGAGATCAAGTAGCTACCTCTCGTGTAAAGGGGGTGTCAATTATTCTTGATGATGACATATGGGAAAACGTTGCACACTTTCCTATAAGAGAAGATGTTATTAACATTTTTAGTGAGTTAGATGATTTTGACAGGATCATGGCTTACCATTCCTTTCTTCGTAACCCTTCCATGGAGATTGGGCGTCTCCTTCTAGCTGGACCATTGAAGAAGGAGGAACGCATGCTTTTGCATTTACTCGTCTGGATCCTGTGTCCCCGGGCAACAAATCATGCCCAATGCTCTTCAATAGATCTTCGTATTATTCATGCAATAATGAATAATGAGCCATTAGATTGGGGTTGCCTCGTCACCATGACTATATTGAAAGCCAAACGTCATCCCACCTTCAAAATTCCCTATGCCCTCCCTATTTCTCGAATTCTTGAATACAAAGGTGTGAATGTCGAAGGTGAACAAACAGTACGAACGACAAATCTAAACCGCATGCTGGACAACACACTAACCCAAATCCAAATGGTGCGTGTCAACAACATTTATGTTCACAAGGATGATGTTCCAAACATTGATGTAGATGATGAAGATTCTGATGAAGATATGCCTCCTACTGCTGAGTTTCCCTCTGCTCAGATTCAAAGTGCTGGAACATCTTCTGCTCATCCTGAAACCCACCAATCTATGGAAGACATGTTATCTGATATGAACCAGAGGATGCAGGCATTCTTCACTCTCTTTGGAGTACGGCATGAGGAAATCATTCACTGTATCTCTGACGTAGATGATAAAGTGTGTCACTTAGAAAATAAATTTGATGCTCACTTTCATAGTGATAGTGAAGAATTTTAATATTGTTTTTATTTCTTGCATTGTAATGTGCTTTCTCTTATGAAATAAAATTTGGTATTCTTTTATTGCTTTGTTTGAGGGGGAGTTATCTCCAAGATATGCATATGTTGAGGGGGAGCTCTTAATTTTTGATCATAATCAAAATAGGGGGAGAAACATTTAACTGCAGTAAAAAAGAATTTTAAAATATTTAAAAGGAAATACAGGTTTTGGTTTATGGTATCCATCTGAAGCTTCTCCTAGTTTAATAGGATATTCTGATGTTGATTATGGTGGATGTAAAATAGATAGAAAGAGTACTAGTGAAACATGTCATTTGTTAGGATCATCCTTAGTGTCTTGGCATTCTAAGAAACAAGCATGTGTTGCTTTATCCACTACTGAAGCTGAATATATTGCAGCTGGTAATTGTTGTGCTCAAATTTTATGGATGAAACAACAATTAGAAGACTATAGTATCTTTCTAAGTGATATTCCTTTGATGTGTGATAATACAAGTGCAATAAATCTTACTAAGAATCCAAGTAATGCACTCTAGAACTAAGCATATAGAGATTACACATCACTTCTTAAGAGATCATATTAGTAAAGGAAATTGTAAAATCGAATATGTTGATACAAAGCATCAATTAGTCGATACTTTTACTAAACCTCTTCCCAAGGATAGATTCTATGATCTTAGAAGAGACTTAGGAATATTAGAAATAGATTAAACTCTGCTTAATTAATCAGCTTTTGCATGATTGTAATGTTATAATCAATTATGTAAGGTATTAATTGATTATTATGTGTCTAAACCTCAAAAATTTGATGATCTCTTCGGAATAATCGATTATTTGAAGCAATAATCGATTATCCGCACCTAAATGTCCAAAATCTGAAGTTTCTCTTCGGAATAATCGATTATTTCAACCAATAATCGATTAATTACTCATTTAATCGATTAACGACGATAAGTTAATCGATTAAATGGTTCGTTGTTGGTTTAATCGATTATTTCAAGCTTTAATCGATTAAACTGGGTAGTTTTCATGAACTAGCCATTTTCAACGGCTCTTTTGTCTCTCATTCACCCTAATGTGACCGTTTATGGTCGTTATACATGTCTTCTATATATAGGAAGCCTTCATTTCACTTCTCCACATCTCGAAACTCTTGAATCCAAGCATTCTAGCATCATTCAAGCCTTCTTTCTCTCTACTAACCTCACTTGTCTTCCAAAACTCTCTTGTTTTTCTTCTAATCCTAAAATGGCCTCCTCTTCTCATGATAAAATTCTCACAAGAAGAAGACTCGCTCTCGCCTCTCATCCTCGTCCAAATTCCGTCGAAGGATGGATCTCGGATGATGAGGGTAGAAAAAAATTTCTCACCTTCCGGAAGGAAAGAGGTATCATTACTCCAAAATTCATTATTGGTGATCAATTCATCAATCGGGGATTTAATTTTCGAATCTTCTTGAAATTCAAGGTGTCATCCCTTTTATCCAAATGCAAGGTACATACTACCCTGATATAGTTAGGGTATTTTATTCTCGTTTCAAATTTAGAGATCAAGTAGCCACTTCTCGTGTCAAGGGTGTGACTATCATCCTTGATGACGATATATGGGAAAATGTTGCACATTTTAATGTAAGGGATGATGCTATTAATATTTTTGCGGAGTTAGACGATTTTGACAGAATTATGGCTTGAAAGTGATGAAGATCTTATTGAATTACTTTGGCAAAGATCTTGTTGATTTGATGAAGACAAAAATGAAGTCAAGGGAAACTTTGTGGCAGTCAAAGGTCACTTAGATAAAAGAGAAGAGGGATTAGTGTGTCTGTAGCTCTGCTTAGGTATAATCATTTTTATCTTTCTGCTGCATGAGGTTTCTTCATTTAAAAGATTTTGCAAATGCCTCTAAAAAATGTTTAAACGGTTAAAAACAAAGTATTTTGATAAAAGTTTTCTTAACCAACCATTTTAACTAATAGCATATAAACGTTATCAATTAAAATGTTCTTAATACTTTTTTAACATGCTTTTAACTGATATAATTTTGAAATAACCGATTGTTTTCATTAAAGGAAGTTTGAAAACCTTCATCAAAGCATTTTAACCGATATAGTTTCGAAATAACCGATTAAAATCACTTAAAATGTTCAGTGGAAGTGTTCGCAGTATTTTAATCGATATAACTTCGAAATAATCGATTAAAACCACTTGGTATAACAGATGACCGATCAGAATGGCTTTATGACTGATCAGAACCAGATATGATCGATCAGAATTGAGTTATGACCGATCAGAATTATTTTAATCGATTAAATTACATTTCAATAGGTTAAAACAACTTAAGAGAATTTCTACACAGCGTTTTAATCGATTAAAACATATTTTTATCAGTTAAAATCACTTGGAAAAGTTTATCAGAAAGTTTTGCAGTATTTTAATCGATTGAAAGTCGAAACAGATTAAAAGAGTTTTTGTAAAGAGTTTTAATTAAACCAGCCATGGATTTTTGTAAAGAGTTTTAATTGATATTAACGTTATCGTATCAGTTAAAACAAATCTGGAAAATAATCAAGAACGGTTTAATGGATTAAAAGAAGTTTTAACAGATTAAAACAAGACTTTTAACAGATTAAAAGATTATTTTAACAGATTAATTAAACCAGCAGTTTTGAAAATCTTCTATATAAACAGAGTTGCTTGAACTTTTTTAAACACATCTTTTACACATCTTTTAGCAATCAATCAAGCAATCAAAAGTGCTACTTTCAAGAGAGAATCACGCTTGTTTTTGTGAAGTTCATCAAAGTTCTTTCTTGAGGCAAAATTGCATTCTTTTGAAGAAGAAACACATATTGCAGAACTGCATAAAACTGGTTTGAGCGTTCTTAGTTTCTTCTATTTATTTCTTTACTTTCTTTTATCGTATTGTGGGTGCCTAGAATTGTGGGCACTCGGTTTTTGTAGCTGGAATTTGGTCATGTGGTAGGTCAAGAACTCGGAATTTGATACTTGGTGAAAGGTTAGGTGCGTGAACTGGAATTGTGGTTCTTGTGGTAGATTGAGTGTGAGGTTAAGGTTGTAATCATGAAACATTCAATCTAGTGGAACCCAGCTGGAATTTGGTCGGAGACTGGACGTAGCCCCGGGATTGGGTGAACCAAGTATAAACCTTGGTGATATCTTTCTAAACCTTTCTCTTCTTTAATTTTGTAACTGCATTTATTTTTTATTGCTTGCTGTGTAATTCAAGAATTGGTCAGAATACTTAATCTTTGAAATAGATAATCTGTTAATTGCGAAAATCTTTCAAAGATCAATTCACTCCCCTCTTGATCTCAGCCTACATTACTAACAATTGGTATCGAGCAAGGGTCTTGAAAAATACTCAAGGCTTTCGGTCCAAATTTTGTAATGGCTGAAAACAAATTACCTTTTTCTGAGGGAGCTTCTATTAATAGACCACCACTATTTTGTGGAACAGATTATCCATTTTGGAAGATTAGGATGAAGATCTTTATTGAATCTATTGATAGGAATGTTTGGGATGTAATTTCTAATGGTCCATTAATTACAGAAAAAGAATGGTCCAGTTTAAATGATGAAGAAAAGAAAAAAGTTCAAAATGATTGTACTGCTAAAAATATAATCACTTCTGCACTAAATATGGATGAGTTTTTCAGGGTCTCCCAATGCAAATCTGCCAAGGAAATGTGGGAAGTTCTTGAGGTTACTCATGAGGGAACAACTGATGTAAAGAGAGCCAGAAAACATACTCTTATAAGAGAATATGAGTTGTTCAAAATGCAAACTGGAGAAAGTATTGCAGATGTGCAGAAGCGCTTCACACATATCATCAATCATCTAATGGGCTTAGGTAAAACTTTTGATAAAGAAGAATTAAATATTAAATTTCTGAAATGTCTTGACAGGTCATGGCAGCCTAAGGTCACAACAATCTCGGAATCAAAAGACTTATCAGCCATGACAACAGCCTTCCTTGTTTGGCAAACTCGGAGAACATGAGATGGAAATTAACAGATTCAATGAGCAAGAAGTCTCGAGAAAAAAGGTAGAAGTATAGCACTCAAGGTTGAAGAAAGAAGTCAAGAATCGAGGAGGAAAGTGAAAACCTTGGACTCGCTTGTCGAAAGTTCAACAAATTTCTCAAGAAAAAATTCAAGATAAAGAAAAACACAAAAGGTATGAGAAAAAATCTGATTCTTTTAACTATAAATGTTATGGTTGTGGTAAGCGGTGGTCATGTAAGAATGGAGTGCCTAGAAAAGAACAAATACAATGACAAGAAAGAAGAAAAAGTCAAAAGAAGAGCATATGTAGCATGGGATGATAATGATACTTCATCAACAGAAAATTATGATAAATGAAGAAGCCAACTTGTGTCTAATGGCAAATCAAAATCATCAAACCAGCAGTGTAAGTTCTAACTCTTCTTCAAATTTAGTGAATTATAATTCTTTACAAGAAGCATTTAATGAAATGCATGAAGAAGCTAAGAAACTGCAAAAAGAAAATGATAGGCTAAAAGGCATGAATAATTGGCTAGTAAATAAAGTATATTCTCTAAAGAAAATTCTTGAAGATGAAACTGATCTTGATTTTTTAAAATTAATCCATGATAATTTTGATTGTGTATGTAATAAACCATGTAATAATTGTTCAGAATTACAAAAGAAGATTGATTTTTTATCACAAACTATTTCAAAGTTTACACAAGGTCAAGCTAATCTTGATGTTCTTCTTGGGTCATAAAAATTGATTTTTGACAAATGTGGTATAGGATTTAAAGCTAGGATGAAGTCCAGAAAAACACATATAAACAGGAAATCATACTCATCATTAGTGGTTAAATGTTTCTACTGCATGAAAAAGGGTCATTCTGTAAAATATTGTAGAATTAAGAAGTATGTTATTCCTAGAGGTAGAATGAAGTGGATTCCCAAGTTAAATTCATTTCAGATAACCTGATCGGACCCAGCAATTAAAAAAGGGTACCAGAAACATGCTAAATCTGCTTTTGCAGAACTAAATCTGAAGTCCCTTGGTGTTCAATACAACGTAATTGATTCTGGTTTGGTAAACCGAATGTTTTAATTGATATAAAACATTTTTAATCTGTTAAAATCACTTACGGAGAATATCGTAAAATATGTCCGTACTGCTTTAATCGATTTAAATACGAATTAATCGATTAAAATTCTGTCAGGAATTTCAGTTTAGCTGTTTTAATCGATTAAAAAGGATTTATATCAGTTAAAATCACTAAGAGGTCAAATTTAATCGATTCTTCTTCGTTTTAATCGATTTAAATTCTGGTATCATTTTCTAAATATCTTCCAGTATAGAAACAATCGATTATTTTATGTATTAATCGATCATTTTACTATTGCATTTTCAAACCTAATATTAAAGATCAAATTAATAGGCTAATTTGTTGATTAATTGATTAATTTGTTCCTGAAAATCATTTTTACAACATCCAATTGAAAATTGGTCAGCAAAACAGAGTCAAAAATTCAAGTTTTGTGTTAAATCAAAATCTGCATAATACATTTATTGCATCTGTTGACCAAGTCAAAAATTCATCCAAGAACAAAATAGTTGCAGTACCCACTGTCCAGAAATCTGCACCTCTGCCTTCAGTCAAGGGGACATGTGAAATTATAAGCTGTTTGTTGCAGGTTCTGTCAAATTGGACTACAATTCACAAAAATTGATTTCCGTGAATTTATTTTTTTTGCTCACTTGAAGTCCATTATTCAAATTCTTCAGTTTCTGGTTCAAATTTCTTCTCTCTTCCTTCTTGTACTCACATTTCAAAACCCTCTCTAAAACTACACAACAAGATGCTCAGGAGATCAAAATCAAGAAAGAAGCAGAAAGGTGAATCTTCTTCTGCTGCCAATCCTGGTGGACATCTGGAAGCATGGTTTGACGGTGATATTGGAAGAATGAGCACCTTCATTGCTGAGTTCAGTCAAAAGCAGATTGTAATTCCAAAGTTTATCAAACTCAAGTGGCTTGATGAAGAAGGATTTACTGGTCTGAGAAGAAAACTAAAAAGTCAAAAACTCAGAACCTTCATGGAGTTTACTAGAAATATTCAACCTGACTTGGTTCGGGTCTTTTACTCCAATTTAACCGTGAATGGTTCAACAATCAGATCTCAGGTAAAGGGAGTTAACATGGAAATTACTCCTTCCATTTGGGAACAAGTTGCTGGTCTCAAGGATAGAGGTGTCAAAGTATCCAGGGGGAACATCTCTGAAATACCTGACTTCAACAAAATACAATTTTTCAGGTCTTGCCTTAAGGATCCAAATGATTCGGTAAGGATTTTAAATGCTGGAAAACTTTTACTTGAACATAGACGACTAGCTTTCATTGTGGCATGGATGCTTACTCCAAGAGGGAGTAATCATGCTATACTTAATGAGGGAGATCTTACCCTCATGTACTGCATCTCTAATAATATTCGGGTAAATTGGGTTTATGTGATTAAAGATCACATGTTGAAGGCAAAAAGGTTGGCAGATTACAAATTGTCGTATGCTATGTTGATTAACAATTTCTTTAGATATTTTGAAGTTGATCTTACAGGAGAAAGCATAGAAAATCCTAAAGCTTCAAATGAAATTGATGACTCCACCTTGAGAAAAATGGGATATATCAAAGTTGATGAAGAGTGGATTTCTAAGGTTGATGCTGGAATGTCTGAGGATGAGGAAGACAATGATGAAGAAGATGAGCAAGGTCAAATTCCTTCCTCTCCAGCTGCTGCAGAGGTTCCTGAATCCACCAGTGGTCAAGCTTCATATGAGAATATGGAGATCATTCCTTACATGGAGCAAGGTGACCGTGGGACTCCCTTGTCTCAGTTTGAAAGGACAATGCTTTCTCAAATGGCCACATTGTAGGAAAACCAGAGAAAGCATATGCAGATGACATACCAACATTTTCAGCAGTCCAACAATCAGTTCACATCCCTTGGAAACCAGATTGCTGATATCTACACCAAACTGGAAGATATGCAGCTCAACCAAGGAAACTGGGATGATTGAGTTTTTTTTTTGGACAAAAAGGGTCCATTCTTATCTTTTTTTTCTCTCTTTACGTCATATTTCTTTTGCTTTTCTTTTATGGACTGTAATATTAACTGGTTATTAACCAGAAACAATCCTTTTAGCTTTGATTAATATAATGTAGGTTTTAAGTCGAATCAAGAAAACCTAGATCGAATTTAACATAGATCCCTGATTTTTTTAGCTAATACAAAATGGATTTAATCGATTAAATCGATTAAAAGAAACACTTACATAGGAAATTCACAACAAAATAATCGATTAAACTGCGTATCAATCGATTAAAATCTATATGTCATCAACTAAAACTAGTTTACATCAGTTGAATTAGCTAAATAAGATTCTATTCTGATGTTGATGGATCTATTGGTTAAAATTTAATCGATGTAATTGATATTATTGTAAAACATTTTTCTAAATAATCGGTTTTACAAAATTTGCACTGGATTAGGCATGATACATACATCATACATTACTTAGTTTTCAAAACTGGTTGTTTTAATCGATACAAACAAACTTTAAATCGATTAAAAGCATTTATACAACATTATTCTTTACTGTTTTAATCGATTAAACCATTATTTCAATCGATTAAAACCATTAATAAGAACCTTTTAATCGATTTTTGTCCTGTTTTTAATCGATTTTTATTCTGGAAAGAAAAATTAAAGGCTTTAGTCAATGGTTGTTCTTGTAACATGCTACTAAAGCGTGGTTCCCTTATCTTTACACGTATTAATTGTATTCATTACAAACGTGTTAATGAAGATAAGTTTGAATCAACTTTGATTGGTCTTTACATGAGTAAGGTATTGTATGCAATACCATGCATATATTTTTTCCTCTGATCCCTATTTTTGATGAAGTCAAAAGGGGGAGAAATAATTGCTTTACTTTTGATCAATTTAGGGGGAGAAATAACTCTTTATTTAGGGGGAACTGCAATTTAAGGGGAGAAATGATTATTTTTTGATTACTCACTAATCTATTATTCAAGTGACTTCTTCTGCAGAGTTTTTATTCAATAGGGGGAGACTGAAAGTGATGAAGATCTTATTGAATTACTTTGGCAAAGATCTTGTTGATTTGATGAAGACAAAAATGAAGTCAAGGGCAACTTTGTGGCAGTCAAATGTCACTTAGATAAAAGAGTAGAGGGATTAGTGTGTCTGCAGCTCAGCTTAGGTATAATAATTTTTATCTTTCTGCAGCATGAGGTTTCTTCATTTAAAAGATTTTGCAAATGCCTCTAAAAAATGTTTAAACGGTTAAAAACAAAGTATTTTTATAAAAGTTTTCTTAACCAACCATTTTAACTAATAGCATATAAACGTTATCAACTAAAATGTTCTTAACACTTTTTTAACATGCTTTTAACTGATATAATTTCGAAATAACCGATTGTTTTCATTAAAGGAAGTTTTGAAAACCTTCTGTTAGCATTTTAACTGATATAGTTTCGAAATAACCGATTAAAATCACTTAAAATGTTCAGGGAAGTGTTCTGGCAGTATTTTAATCGATATAACTTCGAAATAATCTATTAAAACCACTTGGTATAACAGATGACCGATCAGAACCAGATATGATCGATCAGAATTGAGTTATGACCGATTAGAACCAGATATGATTGATCAGAATTGAGTTATGACCAATCAGAATTATTTTAATCGATTAAATTACGTTTCAATCGGTTAAAACAACTTAAGAGAATTTCTACACAGCGTTTTAATCGATTAAAACATATTTTTATCAGTTAAAATAACTTGGAAAAGTTTATAAGAAAGTTTTGCAGTATTTTAATCGATTGAAAGTCGAAACAATCGATTAATACAGTTTGGAAGATTTTTTGTAAAGAGTTTTAATTGATATAAACGTTGTCGTATCAGTTAAAACAAATCTGGAAAATAATCAAGAACGGTTTAATGGATTAAAAGAAGTTTTAACAGATTAAAACAAGACTTTTAACAGATTAAAAGATTATTTTAACAGATTAATTAAACCAGCAGTTTTGAAAATCTTCTATATAAACAGAGTTGATTGAACTTTTTTAAACACATCTTTTACACATCTTTTAGCAATCAATCAAGCAATCAAAAGTGCTACTTTCAAGAGAGAATCACGCTTGTTTTTGTGAAGTTCATCAAAGTTCTTTCTTGAGGCGAAATTGCATTCTTTTGAAGAAGAAACACATATTGCAAAACTGCATAAAACTGGTTTGAGCATTCTTAGTTTCTTCTATTTGTTTCTTTACTTTATTTTACTGTATTGTGGGGTGCCTGGAATTGTGGGCACTAGTTTTTGTAGCTGGAATTTGGCTGCAAGGTAGGTCAAGAACTAGAATTTGGTTCTTGGTGAAAGGTTAGGTGCAAGAACTGGAATTGTGGTTCTTGTGGTAGATTGAGTGTGAGGTTAAGGTTGTAATCTGTAAAACATTCAATCTAGTGGAACCCAGCTGGAATTTGGCTGGAGACTGGACGTAGCCCTGGGATTGGGTGAACCAGTATAAACCTTGGTGATATCTTTCTAAACCTTTCTCTTCTTTAATTTTGTAACTGCATTTATTTTTTATTGCTTGGTGTGTAATTCAAGAATTGGTCAGAATACTTAATCTTTGAAATAGATAATTTGTTAATTGCGAAAATCTTTCAAAGATCAATTCACCCCCCCCCCCTCTTGATCTCAACCTACATTACTAACATGGCTTACCATTCTTTTCTCCGTAACCCCTCCATGGAGATTGGGCATCTTCTTCTGGCCGACCCATTAAAGAAAGAGGAACGCCTGCTACTACATCTACTTGTTTGGATTTTATGTCCCCGGGCAACCAACCATGCCCAATGCTCATCCATAGATCTTCGCATTATTCATGCAATCATGAATAATGAGCCAATCGATTTGGGCAACCTTGTCACAATGACCATGCTGAAAGCTAAGTGTCATCCTACTTTTAAAATTCCCTATACTCTTCTTATCTCTCGCATTTTAAAGTACAAAGGAGTGAATGTTGAAGGTGAACAAAAGGTAAGAACTATAAATTCAAACCGAATGCTTGAAGCACGCTAACTCAACTTCAAATAGTGTGTGTCAATAACAGTTATGTTCACAAAGACGACGTTCCCAACATGGCTGAAAATGCTGAAGATTCTGATGAAGAAATGCCTCCTGCTGCTGAGTTTCCCTCTGAACATATTCATAATGCTGGAACATCTTCTGCCCCTCCTACATCCCGACAATCAATTGAAGATATGCTATTTGATATGAATCAAAGGATGCAAGATTTATTCTCAATCTCTCAAGAACGGCATGAGGAAATAATTCGTCGTATCTCTGATGTATATGATAGGGTCTGTAACCTAGAGGATAGGTTTGATGCTCAGTTCAATAGCCATGCAAGTGAAGAGTTTTAATCTCTTCCACATATCTCTTTATTTGTAATAACTTTCATTTATTGAATAAATTTGGTAATTTTTTGCTTTGTTTGAGGGGGAGTCATTTATAAATTATGCATCTATTGAGGGGGAGCTTTCATTTTTTTCTATCATAATCAAAATAGGGGGAGAAATTTATTTAAAGCCTCTTATTATGTTTATTAAATATTATCTGGTATGTTGAATGTTTTTGGTTAGCTGTGACAGACAAAACAGGTTATTACAAGAGCTTTAAAGGAAATTTTGATCATCATCAAAAAGGGGGAGATTGTTGAAACATACAAGGATATGAATGTTGAACATACATGGATATGAAGCCTGTAGATTTTGATGATGATTCAAGAACAAAGGTCTTAAAGATTTGAAGACTTGTAATGTTTTGTAATAACCCTGTTTTTATGATTTTGAGTCTGTAATATTAGAGTCTAAGATAGCCAGCACATAGTCTACTCTTTAAAGGTTCCAAAAACTCATTTTTATCAAAAACATACTGGATTAATCAATTAAATGGCAGGATAATCGATTATTACAAAGAGAAACACCATTTTCTGTATCAGCTCTCTGGAATAATCGATTAAAGCCCCTGTTAATCGATTAACAGGGCTGTTAATCGATTAATTACCCTATTAATCGATTAAACTGCATGGTTATGAGTTTTTAGGTGAATTTGGCTCTGTAATAATCGATTAACACTCAAGATAATCGATTATTTCAGTTAGATATGTGTTTTGAATTTCAAAATTGGACCAGGTTTCGAAAATCCCCAATTCCCAAACCCTAATCCGTCTACTTAAGGTTCTCTAAGGCTCTCTGCAAAGTGAACAACATTTTTCAAAACAAAAGTTGAGAGCTGTGACTGCCAGAGAACTGTTTGTTGGAGGAAAAAGGGGCTTTTGGAACCTAGTGTGGGCTAGAAGCGATAAGAGTCACTAACTGGGTTTTGTTGGTGGATTGTGTGTTGTGCCATCTCTAGGAAAAGTTGTTCTTCATCTCTTGTGTGACTCAAGAGAGGTGTATTATTTACCTTATCTTCTTATTTGTAATCTGATTGTATAACCGTGATTATAGTGACAACGTTAATCCTCTGTTTGAGTGATTAACAACTGGATGTAGGGTCTTTTGATCCGAACCAGTATAAATCATCTGTGTAAGACTCTATCCTTGCTCTATTTACTTTACACAACAATTTAATCGGTGAAATTTGGGAAAATTTTTAAAACCCTAATTTTTGTTAAGAAACCAATTCACCCCCTATCTTGGTTTTTGTCTGGAAACGTAAACATTCCGCTGCGCGATTCTAACAACAATCAAATGCAACAAACAAATGCACAATCAATTCACTCATCCACGAACAGAGTGACGTTTAATTACGAGGTAGGGATTTCCTGTAGAAAAGTGCATTGGCAAAGGTAGGTTCTAACTATTCTCACCAAGGCCAGGCCCCCAAGGTGCCCCCATTATAGGGACCCTTCAATATCCCAGTCTTCGAACCATGCACGGATATTTGTGTCGATATTCTTAGACTAGAAGAAGAAGGTTATCACCTTGAATGGTGGTTTCCGACAATGACCTGCTGACACTATAGCCATTTCCATGGTCGGTCGTACATGCCACCCACTCCCTATGTGTATTCTCTCTTGCCCCCAAGTATAGAGGGACTGTAGTGTGCAAGGGTTTGTGTATAGTTTATTTCAGACAATTGCAAAAAATAAGCATACAACAATTATTAAAGCCAAATAGTAAATCATGTTATAACAGCAAGAAAGGGTAAAAGCGTAATTTCTAGTTTTTATTTCTTAAGCTAGTCCATCACTAAATGGGATCAACTCTCTAGCTTCCCCAGTGGAGTTGCCATCTGTCGCCACCGTCAGAAGAGGCGGTCGGAGCGATGCGATGGTTTAGAAATGACTCGCGTTTTTTGAAAGAAGTGGTTTAACGCCTTTAGGTTGTCCGATAACCGGGCTGGACCTAAAGGTGAGGTTTTCGAAAAGGTTCGAGGAGTCGCCATCAGTGTTTTAACTTTAAACACTAAAAAAGGAAAATAAAAAGAAGAAGGCAGTGGTTTTAGAAAAAACCAACTTTGACCATTACAACCAAAGTCGGGTAAGGGAGTTAGTTACGTGTGGGGAAGGTGTTAGCACCCCACAACGCCCCTTTCGGGTTCCATATGATGGACTAGCTTAGAAAATAAACACTTAAAGAAATTATGCTTTTACCCTTATTATTCTATCTACTTGCAGAATTTAAATATCTACATGGCCCTATTATCTAATGCACATAAAGAAAGCGATAAAGAAAGCAGTAAAAGAGACAGAGAATAGAGAAGGAACCTCCGAAGCAAGCTTTAAATTAACTCTTCGAAACTTGAGGACGCTTTTGGCAGTCCCCTCACTCTACAAACATGCTCCTCTCGCAAAATAAAGAAAAGTCACTCTACCGAGGGCTGGAGGTCTCAAAAAGAGACTTCCTTAACCGATTTCAACTTTAACGGAAATCGGAAAGCTCACTCGAACCCCAGAATAATGCTCGGAGTCACTCTAAAGTGCCAAAAGGCTTCCTAGAGAGTGGTAGGAGTGAAAAGGTGTGTGAAAAAAAATGTGAAATGAGGCTCCAATTTATAGGGGAGCGAGCCTGGGAGGGTGGACGGCTGTCTGGACATCATGGACGGCCGTCCATGGCTCAAAAGTAGGGTGGACGGCCGTCTAGTCATCATGGACGACCGTCCAGGGCTCAAAAACAGAGTGGATGGACGTCTGGTTATCATGGATGGCTGTCTGGACACTCTGGACGGCCGTCTGGACACTCTGGATGGCCATCTGCATGTTCTGGATTCTCTGGACATTCTGGACAGCCTTCTGGACATTCTGGACAACCATCTGGACGTTCTGGACAATCATCTTGACGTTCTGGACAACCATCTGGACGCTCTAACAAAATTTTATTTTTTATTTTCTCAGAAAACCCTCCTTTTCCTAAATGAAGCCTAGTAAACACTACTAAGGTCCTTATGAAGCCTTATTCATCTTCAGAACAGAGGATTTCTAGTCTTTATTGTGAGGTTGGACAAGATTTGGGGTCTACAGTTGGAAATAGAAAATCGTACTCATCATTTGTTATTAAATGCTTTTATTGTATGAAAAGAGGTCATTCTCTTAAATTTTTTAGAATCAAGAAGTATGCTATACCAAGAGGAAGAATGAAGTGGATTCCCAAGAATTCATTTCAAATAACTTGATTGGACCCAATGATTATAAAAAAGGTACCAGATTATGCTAAATCTGTCTTGCAGGAACAAAAATCTGGAGATCCTTTGGTACTTGATCAACAATTATATGTTCTGGTTTCATGAACTGATCATTTTAATTGATAGAAAACTATTTTAATCGATTAAATTCACTCAGAGAAATTTTAAAAAGTTGTCCGTACAGTTTTAATCGATTATTCATCGAATAAATCGATTAAAACCTCTTAGGTTTACAACTAATATTCCAGATCTTTGTTTTAATCGATTAAAAAGGATTTACATCAGTTAAAATCATTAAAGAGTTAAATTTAATCGATTCTTTTTCGATTTAATTGATTAAAATTATGTGATAATTTTATTAAACATATACAATACAAATTTAATCGATTCTTTTCTGTTTTAATCGATTATTATACTATTATTATTTCAAACCTAATATTCTAGATCAATTGAATTGATTAAATTGTTGGTTAATCGATTAATTTGTTCTTAAAAACTGTTTTAAATGAGGTTAATTGAAGAATTTTCAGGAAATCAAGATGAGATTTTCAAGATTCATTGATAATTAAAAAACATTGTGGTCTTTGAGGATCCTCACCGAGTCATTGATAATTGTTCTTAATTTCTGCATTGAGGATCCTCACCGAGTCATTGTGGTCTTTAAGGCAAGTGCGGAAAAATTGAATTTTATTGAAGTCTGGTAATTCGAAAATATTTCCTTTGGACACCTTGACACCAATATCACGAAGTCCAGCCACTTGTTCCCATACTTCAGGAGTAATCACCATGTTGACTCCTTTGACTTGTGATCTAATAATGGAGCCACTTATAGTGAGGTTGGCATAGAAGACCCTTACAAGGTCAGGTTGAATGTTGCCTGTGTACTCCAAGAAGGTCTTCAATTTTTGGCTCTTCAGTTGTCTTCTCAGTGGAGTAAAACCTTCTTCATCCAGCCATGTAAACCGTATGTATTTAAAAATTATGAGTTGTTATTGGCTAAAATGAGTGATGAAATTATTCATCTTCTCTACATCACCATTAAACCAATTTTCAAGGTGGCTCCCTTGAGTTCCAGCAGCGGAGGAGGATTCCCCCTTTTTCTTTTTGCTCCCAGATTTTGATCTTTTAAACATTGGTTCAACAAAAATTTGAGAAAAGAATTTGGTTGAGAGAAATATGAGAGCATGAGGGAGAGTAGAACTGAAAATGAGCAGAACCTAATTTCTTTTTATTGATGAATAGAGATCGGATTTCAAATTTTTGAAGTCTGAATCTCAGATCTGCTATATTTTCAGCTTTAATTGAATGTGTTCCCTTGACTGAAGGCAGAGACATTTGCTTTGGGCTGTGGGTACATCAACTAATTTGATCTTTGGATAGGTATTGACTTGGTCAAACAATACAGTAAATGCTTTTTACAGATATTGATAAACACGAATCTTAAAAGAAATCAATTTTTGATTTGTTGAAAATTCTTCAATTAAACAATATTAAAGCAGTTTCCAAGAACAAATTAATCGATTAATCATCAGATTTATCAATTATTTTGATATGGAATTGTATGTCAGAAATAACAACAACGTAATAATTCATTAAAACAAAAAAGAATCGATTATTTTTGTACTGAATATGGTTAATGAAATAACAACAAGATTTTAATCAATTAAAATGAAAAAGAATCGATTAATTTTAACCATTTAAAGATTTTAACTGATGTAAATCATTTTTAATCGATTAAAACAGAGACGAAAAAGAATCAATTAATTTTAACCATTTAAAGATTTTAATTGATGTAAATAATTTTTAATCGATTAAAACAGAGATGGTAAATCTATACTGAAATCCTGAGAACATTTTAATCGATTAATTCGCAGGATAATCGATTAAAACAGTATGGACACCTTTTCGAAATCTTCTGTTAATGAATTTAATCGATTATTTTGAAAAACTAATCGATTAAAACTGTAACATTATTGTTTTTTTTAGTATTTCAATCAATTAAAATTGTTTTGTATTAGTTAAAATAAATCATACCATGACTTTATTCCTTGTTTTTCATATTCATCATACATATTTGCTATCTAGGTACCAAGAGATCTTCAGATTATTATTCCCGCAAAAGAAATTTGCAATATTTGGTACCCTTTGATGATAATAGGGTCCTATTAAGTTATTTGAAATGAATTTTAAGGAACTCACTTCAACCTACCTTTTGGTATAACATATTTCTTAATTCTGCAGAATTTAACAGAGTGACCTTTTTTCATGCAATAGAAACATTTAATGAAAGATGATGAGTATGGTTTTCTATATGCATAGTGATTTTTTATTTTTTTTATTTTCTTGCTAGATGTAAATCTAATGCCAGTTTTATCAAGAACAAGTTTATGTGAACCAAGAAGAATATCTAGATTGGCTTTACCTTGTGTAAACTTTGAAACAATTTTTAACAGATATTCAATCTTCTTTTGTAGATCTGTACAATTTTCACATGGTTTGATTTTATTACACAAGCAATCAGAATTATCATGGATTAATGTTGTCGTCGTTCCGTCTCTCTCCCGAAAAAGATGCCTTGGGGCATTTTTAGGGTTCTTCGAGAGGGAAGCAAACTGTCGCGATATGATGACTAAACTCATATTTTTATAAAAGTAAATTAATCATTGCTTTCAGCATGTTTGATAACCGAACTATCCTTAAAAGCGAGATTTTCACAAAAAGGGTTCTAAGGATTCGTCACCGATGTTTTGACCATAAACATCGAAAAAGGAAAGAAAAAGAAAGTATTGGTTTTAAGAAAACTAACTTTGGCCATTATAATCAGAGTTGTGTAAAGGGAGTTAGTTACTTGTGGGGAAAGTGTTAGCACCCCACAACGCCCCTTTCGAGTTCCATATGATAGATTAATTCGAAAAATAAAGATCCTAGAGATTATGCTTTTACCCTATTTATTCATTGCAGTATTTAAATAATTATCTACATGGCTCTAATATCTAATGCACACAAAGGAAAGCAGTAAAGGAAAGCGATAAAAGAGAGAATAAAGAAAAGAACCTCCAAAGCTCGCTTTTTATAAATTCTTCAAACTTGAGGACACTTTTTGGTAGTCCTTTCGCTCTACAATGTCGTTCCTCCCTCCAACAGAAAAGAAAACTTCAACTCTCGAGTTTCTGAAAAATCACTCGGACTCTGGAATAATGCTCAAAGTCACCTAGAGGTCTTAGGATGCCTTCTAGGTTGAGAGAAGAGTGTGAGAGTGTGTGGAAATGAGGGAAATGAGGTCCTATTTATAAGGAAACGCGCAAGGAGGACTGGACGGGCGTCTGACTTAAGTGGACGGTCGTACAAGCTTCAAAATAGGCATGGATAGTCGTCTGGTCATCATGGACGGTCGTCCATGGCTTAATAATAAGCATGGGCAACCGTCTGGTCATCATGGATGGTTGTCCATGGCTTAAAATAAGCATGGACGACCGTCCAAGGCCTAATAATAAGCATGGACGACCGTCTGGTCATTCTAGATGGTTGTCCAAGCCTTCTGATGAAATTTCTAATTTTTATTTTCTCAGAAAACCCTCCTTATCCTAAATGAAGCCTAGTAAATACTACTAGAGGCTCTATAAAGCCTTATTCATCTTCAGAATGTTGGATTTCTGGTCTTTATTGCGAGACCAGGCAAGATTAGGGGTCTACAACTGCCCCCCTTTCACCTGATCGAACGTTGTTGGCAAAATGGGTCGTAAGATTGGTTGGCAGGTGAAGGAGTTAACCCTCTTTCCCAGCTGTCCTTCGGATGCTCCTTCGGTGCGGTAGCTGACCATCCAGATGATGAATTGTGGTGTTTTCTTCAAATTTGACCAGAGGGTGTTCCCTTTGACCTTGTGGCGACGGGTACGAACCCCCACCTGGTTTGCAATCCACTTTGTAGGCTGGATGAGTACGCATGTCGCCATCGTCAAAAAGAGGCCGACGGAGCGATGCGATGGTTCTGACTTTCCAATTTTCGCGTTTTTATGGGTGTGGTTACAACACCTTTAGGTTGTCCGATAACCGGGCTGAACCTAGGGGTGAGGTTTTCAAAAAGGTGTTCTTGAATTGTCCAATAACCGGGCTAACCCAAGAACTAATTTTGAAGGGTCCTTATGGAGTCGCCACCGATGTTTTTACCGGAAACATCGAAAAAGGAGTAAAAAGGCGTTGGTTTTTGAAAACCAACTTTGGTCGTTAAAACCAGAGTTTAGGTAAGGGAGTTAGTTATGTGTAAGGGAAGTGTTAGTTCCCTTACAACGCCCCTTTCAGGTTCCCTATGATAGGTAAACTATTTAATAATAAACTTGTGAAAAGACGCTTTTTACCCTTTTATTTGCGAAATTAAAAGAATGACTACATGGCCCTAATATCTATTACGCAATTTAATCATAAAAGTAAAGGCAATAAAGAGAGGGAGAGAATGAAGAAACCTCCAAAGCAAGCTCTTTAATTAATTTCTTGAAAATTAGGGTGCGTTTTGGCAGCCCTTCGCTCTTTACAACGCCGAAAAACTCTTGAAAACGCTATAAAAATCTCTAAGAAACTCTCAGAAACTCCGAAAATGCTTCGGAGGGGTTCTAGGAAGAGAATTTGAAGAAGTTGTAGAAGGGAAAGTAGAAGAACTGTGTGAAATGAGGGGGGGAGCGCTCACTTTTTATAGGGATTCGCGTCTATCAGGTCGAGATGGTCGTCTCGTCTAACAATGTCGAGACAGCCGTCTCGCCATTCGGGACGGCCGTCTCGCCTTGCAAAAGTGGCGAGACCGCCGTCTCATTTGGCGAGACAACGGTATCGACTTTTCCAGAAATGAGACGGCCTTCTCGCCAAACGGGAGGGAGGTCTCGCCATTCGCAAGTGGCGAGACGGTCGTCTCGCCAAACGAGACGGCGGTCTCGACTTGCTGAAATGGCGAGACGGCGGTCCTGAGAGGCGAGACGATGGTCTCGATCCCTGAAGGCAAAAATCCTTATTTTAAAGCACAAAATCCTTCCTATCCTAATATGGGGCCTAATAGTCTCTCCTAATGGCTTCTTAGACTTCATCCATCTTCGAAAAGGAGGTCTTTTGGTCTTTATTATGAGACCGGACAAGATTTGGGGTCTACAGCTACCCCCCCTTTACCCGACCAGTCGACTGTTACCCTGTCGTGCCAAGAAGATCGACTGGAGGGTAAAGGAGTTGACCCTCTTGCCTGGTTACCCTTCGGATGTTCTGTCTATGCGGCGGTTGATCTTTCGGGAGAAGTGTGTTGTGCGCTTCCAGGATACTCCTTCTAACGGTAGTTGATCCCTTCGGCTGATGAGTATGAACCCTCATCTGGTTTGATGAGTATGAACCCCCATCTGGTAAGCCCCCTTTTGTAAGGCCTGATGAGTACACACCCCCATCTGGTGTTTGACGAGTATGAACCCCTGTCTGGTAAGCCCCCTTTTTTAAGGCCTGATGAGTACACACCCCCATCTGGTGAAGTGCCTCCGGATGCTCCTTCTTGAGGTAGCTGACCCTTTGGCTATGGTGGCGGCTTACTGCTCTAGCTCATGCGCCGAGTTTGAGATGTGTTCTCTTGTATTTGTCTTTTCTGGGAATGGTCGTCCGGTCTGTGCCGGGGATTTTGTTGGTGTTCATCCAGCTTATTGGTTGCTGGGGATTCTTTGATTTTGATCCTTTGGTGGTGGTCATCCGACTTTGCTGGTTGTCGGGTAGTCTTTGACTCTTGCTTGGTTGTCAAAAAATTGTTGGTCAAGGTGATTGACTTGTTTTTTATCCTGCCTTTTTCCGCGGTTTATCTCTTTTTTCTCGCGATTTTGGATTTTGACTTTTTTTAGCATAAGTCTTTTTACTGTTAGTTTCTTTTTGCTACGCTGACTTTTTTTGAAAAGGAGAGCATAATGCATGAAATGAAATTTTATTTATGGTAAAAATTTATTACAACAATTTATTTTCTAAACACTATCCCTAAGACGGTGGACTCGAGTCTGGAGACGATCCGTAAGAGGGGAATTGCCGGCACATATGTCTTTGGAATTCTGCTTGATCCCGGGCTTCGTCGAGGTATTCCTGCCGGAATGTCGCCAGGTCCTGCCTTATTCCCTTTTGGTATTGGTTTAATATCTCCATCCTTGTGTCGAAGGCATCTTGCCTTAGGGACATTTGCTCTTGTCTCATGGACATTTGGTCGAATTGTTGGCGTAGATTGTAGCTGTTGCGGTTGATGCCAGCAAAGTCATCTGTGTACTACTGTTGTTGTTGTTGCTGCTGCTGTTGTTGTTGGAACTCTGAGGGTGTTGAGAGATCGTGCATTGCTACGAGGTCTTGGAGATCCAAAGTTATATCCAGCGAGGGGTGGAGGATCAACTGAGTCCCTTGGCGTAGCAGCATCCCCATGCTGACCAGGACCGACCCGTTGATAGTCTCAGGTCAGAGGCTGGAGGCCAGTTCCTCCTTACCACTGCACCCCCATTTTTCTGCCAGCGGGGTGATGAGGGGAGCCATGAGGACGACTCCCACAGGCCGGCTCCCGAAGTCCTTGAGGGCCTTAAGGAAGAAATAGTCAGGGTTGCACCGGCGCCTCTGGCTCATGTAGTAGAGGACGAAGAGGTCCGGGAGGGTTACCTTACCCTAACTCTCTTTCCGCCCATGGACAGTCCCAGCCAGCAGCTAGTGGCAGATGCGGAGGGCGGGGGGAAGTGCGGAGCCCTTCAGCAGTTTTGGCAGGGTGTGCGCCCCGGTCAGCTCCTCCCACATCTTGCCGGCGATGAGGTTAGTGGGGCGTGCGTAGATGACCTCCTGGTAGTCTCAAGTCAGCACGTCCTCGGGCTAGACGAGTCCAATGGACACGTTGAATTCGTCCAAGGTGGTGGTTCGGTACATCCCACCTATGAAGTATGTCACCATTTTTGTCGGTGGGAGACCTGGCACCATGGAGGGGGTCTCGGAATAGGAGATGGAGGCGAGAAACTCTAATACTGCCTGAGGGTAGACGTGGGTGGGTGGAGGCTAGAGGAGGAAGTGCCACCCTATGCTGTCGATGTGGGCGCAGACGTCGTCTTCCCATCCGAAATCGGCGAGGATGCCGAAGTCCAGTCTTAGCATGAGGTGCCAGGTGTACCTTCAGATGTGCTCTAGGCGGGCCTGGTGCAGCGGTGAAAGCTGTGTGGGATCCTGCGGAGTGGGGGCTGAGGAGCTACTAGGGCCGACAGAGCCTCTTCTCTTTCTAGATTGATCTCCACGATGCATTTTGGCAGTAGGATGCTTGAGAGTGAGAGAATGGAGGGTAGGAGTGCAAGAGAGGGTGTTGGAGACCCCCCCAAGGCCCCTCTATTTATAGAATTTTCGGCCAACCTCGAGACCGCCATCTGGACATTCGGGACCACCGTCTCGAATTTGTGCAATTCGGGACTGAAGCACTTGTTGGATTTGATGAAGACATATAATGTTTAGAGAGTTTATTTTGTGGGTGTGTAGATAGATAGGTTATAAGTTAAGAATTTAATCTCTTGATAGTTCAATAGATCTTGTGATAAGCGCCTTGAAATGATGCATCTCATTGAACTTATTTTACTGCATGAAAAACAAACCGTTAAGCATTAAAAGAACAAACTAAGTTTTTCAATCTATTAAAAGAAGTTTTCAATATGTTAAAATCACTTAACATAGGAAGTGTTCATATATAGTCGAAATTTTAATTGATTGAATCGTAGAATCAACAGGTTAAAAAGTTCTTAATGATTTTTCAAATATTAAAGGTTTCGCATTTTCAATCTGTTGAAATTAGTTTTAATCTGTTGAAACAAAGAGATCATTTTTTTTCTAAGGTATCACATGATTTCAATCTGTTGAAATATCTTTTAATCGATTGAAACAGAGAGCAACCATTTTTTTCTAAACTGTTTCAATCCATTGAAAACTCGAATTAATCGATTGAATGAGTTTTTAAATAAAATCAATCGATTGAAACGTCGTTTTAATCAATTGAAAAGCATTCTGATCGATCACAACTTAATTCTGATCGATCATAACTAATTCTGATCTGTCATATAGATATTCTGATCGATCATAACTAATTCTGATCTGTCATATAGATATTCTGATCGATCATCTGCTACTCTAAATCAGTTTTAATCAATTTAATCAATCATTTTCTCTCTTTTATTCTATAAATACAATTTTAATTTCTCTTTTGAAATACACAATTTAGAAAACAATTGAAAGCAATCTTAAAGCTCTCATATACGTGCCTTTCTCTGTGCATTCATAAACTTTTCATATCATAAGGCATTTTGATCAAGATTGTTGAAAGATCATCAAAGAGAGAAAGTTCTGAGTTAGAATTGCTTCTGGACTTCTATAGTGTTAAAGCTGCAGTCCAGGTTTATTCTTTACATTTACTTGTATAAAGTGTAATTGTGTAGATTGTGTTTGAATCTGCACTGTTACAGTAACTGGATTTGGTTACTGGGTGGTTATTCAAGAGTCTATCTTGTGGGTTTGTGAGATAGTTCTTGGGGTAGAATGGTGTATATCTACTGGTTGTAATTTTCACTTGGAATTAGTGGAACTTGGCAGATTTGTCAAGAACTGGATGTAGCTCTGGGAAAGAGTGAACCAGTATAAACTTTTGTGTTGAATTTCTGCTTTCATCTCTTTACAATTCTTGCTTATATTCTTGCTTTGTTTAAAACCAAATCTGCCGAACAAAAGATTGAAAAAGATTAATCATTCTTCCAAAGGAAAGTGTGTTTTTCGAAAAAGTTTTATAAAGTTCAATTCACCCCCCCTCTTGAACTCAACCATTAATTCTTACAATTGGTACCAGAGCTGGTTCTTGTAAGTTACTCAAGAATTCGGTCCAAGAAAGGTTTAAATGGCTGAGGGAAAGATGAATTTTTCGGAAGGAGCATCCATAAACAGGCCTCCTCCTTTTACTGGTGTGAATTATTCTTTCTGGAAGGTTAGAATGAAAATCTTTATTGAATCTCTTGATAGAGGTATTTGGGAAACAATTGTTAATGGGCCTTTCAAACCAACTCATACAGTGGATGGTAAAATTGTTGAAAAAAATTGGGCTGAATTAACTGATGCAGAAAATAGGAAAGTCCAATATGATTATACTGCTAAGAACATTATTACCTCTGCTTTAAATCTTGATGAGTTTTTCAGGGTGTCTCAATGTGCCTCTGCCAAAGAAATGTGGAAATTCTAGAGGTCACTCATGAGGGTACATCTGACATGAAAAGGGCAAGAAAGCATGAATTAATTAGAGACTATGAATTGTTCAAAATGCAGAAAGGTGAAACCATTGCAAATGTGCAGAAAAGATTCACGCATATAGTCAATCATCTAATTGGGCTAGGGAAGAATTTTGACAAGGAAGAGTTAAACATCAAAATATTGAAATGTTTGGACAGAACTTGGCAACCAAAGGTGACAGCTATATCAGAATCAAGAGACTTAACTGAAATGACTACTGCATCATTATTTGGTAAGCTAAGGGAACATGAGTTGGAGATCAATCGGTTTAAAGAACAAGAAAATGTAGAGAAGAAAAGTAGAAACATTGTTCTCAAGACGATTGAAGAAAATAGTGAGTCTGAAGAAGATGAATCTGAGAATCTGACTCTGTTAGTTAAGAAATTTGGGAAGTTTCTTAGAAAGAAGAACAGAACTGGCCAGGTTAAAAGGTACACTGACAAAAGAACTGAATCTACTCAAAATAATTTTACTTGTTATTCTTGTGGTAAGCAGGGACACATAAGGAGTGAATGTCCGGAGAAATCCGGGAATCAAAACAAGAAAGAGGTAAAGTACAAAGGAAAAAAGGCCTACATAGCTTGGCAAGACAATGATTCATCCTCCGAGCTTCGCATCCGAAGGTGAAGAAGTGAATCTATGCTTAATGGTCTGGTCGTGAATCCTCTTCATCGCATGTAAGTTCAACCCCCACAGAAAATGAAATGAATTACAACACATTACTAAATGCTTCAATGAAATGCATAATGAAGCTAGAAATTTACCTCATACAAATAATCGGTTAAAAGGACTAAATAACTGGTTAGAAAATAGGGTTAAAGTTCTGGAAAAAGAGTTATTACAAAGCAAAACAGATATGGAACATCTTGAAATAATATACAATAATTCATATGCTGATAATGTTGCTGATAACAACAGTTGTGAAAAGTGTATCTTACTACAGAATAAGGTTTAGTACTTGATTAAAACTTTGTCTAAGTTTACTCAAGGTAAAGAAAATTTAGATACACTTCTTAGGTCCCAAAACTGTGTTTTTGATCATACTGGAATTGGGTACAAACCTAAGGTTGGGGTTAAAACTAAAAAGTATTTGAACTTCTTTTCTTTTAGAAAAGCAACATCATCTCCCTTCTCATCCTGTCATTACTGTATGAAAAAAGGGCATACTGTAAAATTCTGTCATGCTAGAAAACATTTTGTGCCACAAGGTAAAATGAGATGGATTCCAACATATGTTAAATAGAAAATTTGACTCCCAAGGACCCAAAATATTTAAGGGTACCAAATACTTGATGCTTGTTCTTTCAGGAACAGCAGCAAGAGTCACTTTGGTACTTGGACAGCGGATGCTCAAGGCATATGAGAGGTGATATTTCAAAATTCCAGAAACTGAGATTGAAGAATGGAGGACACGTGACATATGGAGACAACAACAAGGGAAGAATCTTAGGTTCTGGAGATATAGGAGATGGTGAAACCGTGACCATTCACAATGTTCTTCTTATTGAAGGTCTCAAGCACAACTTAATCAGTATAAGTCAATTATGTGATCTAGGTCACAAGGTTATCTTTAAACTAGAAATATGCCTAATTTGTGAGCCAAAATCTGACACGGTAATGTTGGTAGGTAAGAGGATAAATAACATTTACATGTTAGATATCAAGCAGTCTATCTCATCTCAAAGTTGTCTTCTTACTAAAGAAGAAGAATCTTGGTTATGGCATAGAAGGCTTGCACATATTCATCTTAATCATCTTAACAAACTGATTTCTAAAGATTTTGTCTCTGGGCTACCTAAGCTTCAAATTCTGAAAGACAAAATCTGTGAAGCATGTTTAAAAGGTAAACAAACTAGAAAATCCTTTTCAAACAAAAATATTGTTTCTACTTCTAGACCTTTGGAACTGCTTCACATGGATTTGATTGGTCCTTCAAGAAATAAAAGCCTAGGTGGTAATCTCTATATCATGGTAATTGTTGATGATTTTTCCAGATTTACTTGGACTATATTTCTAAAAGCCAAATCTGATTCTTTCAAATCTTTTAAAAAGCTTGCCAAGGTCTTACATAATGAGAAAGGTTATTTCATTACTTCTATTCAAAGTGACAATGGTGGAGAATTTGTAAATGAAAAGTTTGAATTATTCTGTGAAAAGTTTGGCATAAAACACAAATTTTCTGCTCCAAGAACTCCTCAACAGAATGGTGTTGTGGAAAGAAAGAACAGATCCATTGTGGAACTTGCTAGAACAATGCTTTGTGAAAATTCTTTACCTAAATACTTTTGGGCAGATGCTGTAAACACTGCTTGTCATGTTTTGAATCGAGTTTTGATTAGACCCATGCTTAAGAAAACCCCATATGAACTTTATAAAGGAAGAAAACCCAACATAAACTATTTCAGAGTTTTTGGATGTACATGTTTTGTTTTAAACAATGGGAAAGAAAATATTGGCAAGTTTGATGAAAAATATGATAAAGGGATCTTTCTTGGCTATTCGTCTAACAGTCATGCATATAAAGTCTATAATTTAAGACTAAAATCTGTTGAAGAATCAGTACATGTTGTTTTTAATGAGTCTCCTCGAGTGTTGCAGAATAAAACATCAGGTACTGCAGATGATGACGATTTAACTGATAATTCTTATCAGTTAAAACATCCCAATGGTTCAGATCAGCATACTGTCGAAGAAGGTGATCAGTCAATTGATCCTACAAAAGCTGATCCACCAGGAAGAATTGCTCAAGAACAGGAAGAAGATATCTTGGATGAGCTTCCTAACGAATGGTTTGTCCCAAGAGATCTTTCTCTAGACAATGTCATTGGGCAAATCAATAAGGGAGTATCCACTAGACATTCTCTTAATCAATTCTGCAATCATATGGCATTCATTTCACAAATTGAACCTAAAACTGTTAAGGATGCATTAAATGATGAATACTGGGTTAGTGCCATGCATGATGAGCTTAATCAGTTTGAAAGAAATAATGTGTGGGAATTAGTTCCTAAATCCAAAGATATCAATGTAATTGGTACTAAGTGGGTATTCAAAAACAAACTAGATGAACACGACATTATTACTAGAAATAAAGCTAGGTTGGTAGCCAAATGATATAATCAACAAGAAGGAATTGATTTTGATGAAACCTTTGCACCCGTAGCTAGACTTGAAGTTGTTAGACTGTTATTAGCTTATGCTTGTATTAGTGGTTTCAGATTACTACAGATGGATGTCAAGAGTGCCTTTCTAAATGGACTTATCAATGAAGAAGTTTATGTTTCTCAGCCTCCTGGTTTTGAAAACCATAAACATCTTGACCATGTCTACAAACTGAAAAAGGCTCTTTATGGATTAAAGCAAGCTCCTAGACAATGGTATGAGAGGCTAAGTAATTTCTTAATTGATCAAGGCTACAAACGAGGTGAAGTTGACAAAACCTTATTCATTAAGAAATCTGGATCTAACATTATTATGGTGCAGGTTTATGTTGATGATATCATTTTTGGTTCTACTAATAATGTCTTGTGTAATAAATTTGTTAAGGAAATGCAAAGTGAATTTCAGATGTCTATGATGGGAGAATTGAATTTCTTCCTTGGTCTCCAGGTTAAACAATTAAGGAATGGTATTTTTCTAAATCAATCTAAATACTGTAATGAGTTGTTGAACAAATTCGATATGCATAATTGCAAAGAATCCTCCACGCCCATGTCTACTAACTGCTGTCTAGATTTAGATGAAAAAGGGAAATCAGTTGATCAAACTAAATATAGAGGTTTGATTGGATCTCTTCTATATCTGAATGCTAGTAGGCCTGACATTATGTTCAGTGTCTGCCTTTGTGCTAGATATCGGGCAAATCCAAAGGAATCGCATCTCACAAATCGCTAAAAGGATTCTCAAGTACCTTAAAGGAACCATTAATGTTGGACTATGGTATCCCGAAGGTGCATCTCTTAAACTTGTTGGATTTTCTGATTCTGACTTTGCAGGATGAAGATTGGATAGAAAAAGTACCTCTGGCACATGCCATTTACTGGGAAGCAGTCTCATATCATGGAACAGCAAAAAACAAGCATGTGTAGCTCTTTCAACTGCAGAAGCTGAATACATAGCAGCCTGGAGTTGTTGTGCTCAGAGTATCTATCTTAAACAACAATTGAATGATTATGGAGTGGTTCTCAACACGGTACCTCTGGTTTGTGATAATACTAGTGCAATTAATCTAACTAAGAATCCTATTCAACACTCTAGAACTAAGCATATTGAAATTAGACATCACTTTATTAGAGAACATGTATCTAGGGGTGATTGTGAAATTTTATTCATTGAAACTGAGAAACAGTTAGCTGACTTGTTCACCAAACCACTTCCTAGAGATAGACTTAATAATTTTAATTACAGAAAAAGAATGGTCCAGTCTAAATGATGAGGAAAAGAAAAAAGTTCAAAATGATTGCACTTCTAAAAATATAATTACTTCTGCACTTAACATGGATGAGTTTTTCAGGGTATCCCAATGCAAATCTGCCAAGGGGATGTGGGATGTTCTTGAGGTTACTCATGAAGGGACAGCGGATGTAAAGAGAGCCAGAAAGCATACTCTCATAAGAGAATATGAGCTGTTCAAAATGAAAACTGGTGAAAGTATTGCAGATGTGCAGAAGCGATTCACTCACATCATTAATCATCTAATGGGCCTAGGTAAAACCTTTGATAAAGAAGAATTAAATATTAAAGTCTTGAAATGTCTTGACAGGTCTTGGCAGCCAAAGGTCACAGCAATTTTAGAGTCAAAAGATCTGTCCGTAATGACAACAGCTTCTCTGTTTGGGAAACTCAGAGAACATGAAATGGAAATCAACAGATTTAATGAACAAGAAGTCTCTGAGAAGAAAAGCAGAAGTATAGCACTTAAAGTTGAAGAAAAAAAATCAAGAATCAGAGGAGGAAAGTGAGAACCTTGGACTGCTTGTCAGTAAATTCAACAAGTTTCTCAAGAAAAAGATTCAAGACAAAGAAAAACATAAAAGGTATGAGAAAAAACTGATTCTTCTAACTTTAAATGCTATGGTCGTGGTAAGCGGGGCCATGTAAGGATGGAGTGCCCAGAAAAGAACAAACATAATGACAAGAAAGAAGAGAAAGTCAAAAGAAGAGCCTATATAACATGGGATGACAATGACACTTCATCAACGAGACAATTCGATAATGAAGAAGCCAACTAATGTCTAATGGCAAGTCAAAATCCTCAATCCAAGCAGTGTAAGTTCTAGTTCTTCTTCATATTTAGTGAATTATAATTCATTACAAGAAGCATTTAATGAAATGCATGAAGAGGCTAAGAAACTACAAAAAGAAAATGATAGGCTAAAAGGATTGAATAATTGGCTAGTAAATAAAGTAGACTCTCTTGAAAAGAGAATTCTTGAAGATGAAACTGATTGTGATTTCTTAAAATTAATTCATGATAATTCTGATTGTGCATGTAATAAACCCTGTAATAATTGTTCAGAATTACAAAAGAAAATTGATTTTTTATCACAAACCGTTTCAAGGTTTACACAAGGTCAAGCTAATCTTGACGTTTTACTTGGGTCACAAAAACTAATTTTTGACAAATCTGGCATAGGATTTAAATCTAGGATGAAATTCAGAAAAACAAATGTAAATAGGAAATCATACTATGTGATAAAATGTTTTTACTGCATGAAAAGAGGTCATTCAGTAAAATACTGTAGAATTAAAAAGTATGTTATTCCTAAAGGAAGAATGAAATGGATTCCAAAGTTAAAGTCATTTCATATAACCTAATTGGACCCAATAACTATAAAGGGTACCAGAAACATATTAAATTTGTTTTGCAGGAACAAAATCTGGGAATCCCTTGGAGTTCAAAGCAGCGAATCAGGTTCTGTTTTCATAAACTGATTGTTTTAATTGATATAAAACAGTATTAATCGATTAAAATAACTTACAGAGGATATCAGAAAATCTATCCGTACCATTTTAATCGATTAAAATGTCGAATTAATCGATTGAAATGTTCTCAGGATTTAAGTTTAGCTGTTTTAATCGATTAAAAAGAATTTATATCATCTAAAAATACTAAGATGTAAAATTTAATCGATTCCTTTTCGTTTTAATCGATTTAAATTCTGTTATCATTTTATTAATTTCATCCTCGTACAAGAAACAATCGATTCCTTTATGAAATAATCGATTATTTCACTCGTAACGATTTCAAACCTAATATTAAAAGATCAAATTAATAGGTTAATCAATTGATTTGTTTCTGAAAATTAGTTTTATAACATCCAATTAAAGATTGGTAAGCAAACCAAATTCAAAATCCCAAGTTTTTATGGTAATCAAAATCTGCATAATTCTTTTAAATATTGTTTGACCAAGTCAAACATCTTCCAAGAACAGTTTAGCTGATACACCCACTGTACAAGAATCTGTGCCCGTGTTCTCAGTCAAGGGGACATATGCAATTAAAGCTGATTTTGCAGGTTCTGACGAATTGGACTACAATTCACAAAATTTGACATCTGTGACTCTTCTTGCTCACTTGAAGACCATTATTCTAATTCTTCAGTCTCTAGTTCAAGTTTCTTCTTTCTTTCTTCTTGTACTCACGTTTCAAAATCCCTCTCTAAAACTATACAACAAGATGCTCGGGAGATCAAAATAAAAAGGAAGCGGAAAGGAGAGTCTTCCTCTCGCTGGAATGTCCGAGGGTGAGGAAGAAGATGAAGATGAAGATCGGGACCAAATTCCTTCCTCTCCAGACTGCTGCAGAGGGTTCATAATCTACCAGTGGTCAAGCTTCATATGAAAATATGGAGATCATCCCCTACATGGAGCAGCTTGACCGTGGGACTCCTCTGTCTCAATTTGAAAGGACAATGCTTTCTCAAATGGCCACCATGCAGGAAAAACAGAGAAAGCACATGCAGGTGACCTATCAACATTTTCAACAGACTAATAATCAGTTCACCAATCTTGGACACCAGATTGCTGACATTTACACCAAGTTGGAAGACATGCAGCTGAATCAAGGGAACTGGGATGATTAGATTTATTGATAAAAAGGGTCCCTTCTCATCTTTCTTTTATTGCTTATTTCTTTTGATGCTAATTTTAAATTTCTGGGTCTGTAATATTTACTGGTTATATACCAGGCACAATCTCTTTAGCTTTGATTAATATAATGTAGGTTTTAAATTCGAAACAAACTAGCATAGATAGAATTCAACATAGCTCCTCGAGAGTTTTAGTTGATACAAAATGGATTTAATCGATTAAATTGATTAAAGGAAACACTTTTCACAACAAAATAATCGATTAAACTGCGTATCAATCGATTAAAAATCTTTATAAACTAGCTTATATCAATTAAATTAGCTAAATAAGATTTTATTCTGATTTTGTTGGATCTATTGGTTAAAATTTAATCGATGTAGTTGATATTATTGTTAAACATCCTTCTAAATGTCGAATTAATCGATTAAATGCACTTATGTTTCATACTTTCAAAATCCTTCACTAGATTAATCGATTAAAACTTTATTTCAATCGATTAAAATCATTAACAAGAACTTTTTAATCGATTTTTTCTTGTTTTTAATCGATTTTTATTCTGGAGAGAAAAATTAAAGGCTTTAGTTAATGGTTGTTCTTGTAACATGCTACTAAAGCATGATTCCCTTATCTTTACACGTGTTAATTGTATTCATTACAAACGTGTTAATGAAGATAAGTTTGAATCAACTTTGATTGGTCTTTACATGAGTAAGATATCGTATTCATTTTTTTTCTCAAATTTTCAAAATCTCAAAACTTATTACATACATTTGCATTATTTCTCTTCTATCCCCTATTTTTTTTTTATGAAGTCAAAAGGAGGAGAATAGTTGCTTTAGTTGCTTTACTTTTAATCAGAAATAATTCTTTAGTCAGGAAGCAACAATTTAGGGGGAGAAATAGGAAAATAATTCATTTCTTTATTACTCACTAATCTATTTTATCAAGTGACTTCTTTTGCAGAGTTATTATTCAAAGTGGTGTTTGTCTTCATCAAATAGGGGGAGACTATAAGTGATGAAGATCTTATTGAAATTCTCTGACAAAGATCCTGTTGATTTGATGAAGTCAAAGATAAAGTCAAAGTCAACTTTGTAGCAGTCAATAGTCACTTAGATAAAAGAGTAGAGAGATTAGTGTGTCCGCTACTATGCTTAGGTATAATCATTTTTATCCTTTCTGTTGCATGAGGTTTCTTCACTTAAAAGATTTTGCAAAATGCCTCTAAAATCGTTTAAACAAGTTAAAAACAAAGTATTTTGACAAAAGATTTCTTAAACAAGTTTTTAACTGATACAGTTTTGAAATAACCGATTAAAATCACTTAAAATGTTAAGAGAAGTGTTTTTGCAGTATTTTAATCGATACAACTTGGTTTTAATCGATTAAATCCACTTAACATTCAGGATGATCGATCAGAATGCAATTATGACCAATCAGAATCAGGATGATCGATCAGAATGCAATTATGACCGATCAGAATCAGTTATGATCGATCAGAATTTAGTTATGACCGATCAAAACTCTTTTAATCGTTTAAAACACGTTTCAATCGATTAAAACAACTTAGAAAATTTCTACACAGCATTTTAATCGATTAAAACTTATTTTTATCAGTTAAAATAACTTGGAAAGTTTTACAAGAAAGTTTTGCAATATATTAATTGATTGAATCGCGAAACAATCGATTAAATCAAAATAGAAGATTTTTTGTAAAGAGTTTTAATTGATACAAACGTTGTCGTATCAGTTAAAACAAATCTGTTAAAGAATCAAGAACGTATTAATGGATTAAAAGAAGTTTTAACAGATTTAAACTGCACTTTTAACAGATTAAAAGAATCTTTTAACAGATTGTTTAAACCAGCAGTTTTGAAAATCTTCTATAAAAACAGTTTGGCTTGAACATTTCAAACACAACATTTGAACATCAATCTTAAGCAATCAAGCAAGCAAACTTTAGCATCTTTTCAAGAAAGATTCGCGTCAGTTT
The DNA here is from genome assembly GCA_963425845.1 of Sphenostylis stenocarpa. Lineage (NCBI taxonomy): Eukaryota > Viridiplantae > Streptophyta > Magnoliopsida > Fabales > Fabaceae > Sphenostylis > Sphenostylis stenocarpa. The sequence continues at coordinate 12,763,067 of OY731404.1, read as the reverse complement.
TTTGAGAAGTTCTTTGAAAATCTTTCTTGAGGCAACTTGATTTTTCCTGAAGAAGAAACACTTACAGCAGAATTGCATAAACTGGTTTGAGCATTCTAGTTTCTTCTTTTTCATTTCTTTACATTCTTTTTGTATTGTTTGGTGCCTGGAATTTGGGCACTGGTTTCTCTACAACTGGAATTTGGTTATAGAGGTTATCAAGAACTGGAATTTGGTTCTTGGTGAGAGGTTGAGTGCAGGAACTGGAATTTGGTTCTTGTGGTAGATTAAGTGTAAGATTGTAAGTCTGTAAAACATTTGATCTAGTGGAACCCAGCTGGAATTTGGCTGGAGACTGGACGTAGCCCTGGTATTGGGTGAACCAGTATAAAACACCGGTGATATCTTTCTTAACCTTTCTCTCCTTTAATTCTGTCGCTGCGTTTATATTTGATTGATTGCTTTGTGATTTAAGAACAGATCTAAAATCTTATTTTTACAAATAGATAATCTATTATTTGCGAAAAACTTTCAAATATCAATTCACTCCCCCTCTTGATCTAAAACTACTTTTCTAATAATTGGTATCAGAGCGAGGTGCTTGAAAGTTATTCAAGTTCTTCGATCCATGGCTGGAAGCAAATTTTCTGAGGGTGCGTGTATTGATAGACCTCCACTGTTTTGTGGAACAGATTATCCCTTTTGGAAGATTAGGATGAAGATCTTTATTGAATCTATTAGTATAAATGTTTTGAATATCATTGTCGCCGCCATCCGTTCTGACGTCCAGGGACATCTCGAACGTTTATGCGAGCGGTCGCGAAAAGATGGTTTAGACTCGCGTTTTATGTTAAAATTATGTTCATTGCTTCCGAGGTGCTCAACAACTGAACTATCCTCTAATAAAAGCAAGGTTTTCGAAAAGGGGTTCTTATGGAGTCGCCACCAATGTTTTGACCGTAAACATTGGAAAAGGATAAAAAGGCGTTGATTTTATTAAAAACCAAACTTAGCCATTATAACCAGAGTTAGGTAAGGGAGTTAGTTACGTGTGGGGAAGGTGTTAGCACCCCACAATGCCCCTTTCGGGTTCCCTATGACGGATTAATTCATTTAAGTGAAGATTATGAGAAATTACACGATTACCCTATTTTATTGCATAATGTTAAAAATGGCTATCTACATGACTTTATTTCTTATTGCATACAGAAAGCAATAAATAAAGCAGTAAAAGAGAAGAGAATTGAACAGAACCTCCGTAGCAAGCTTTGTATTACGAATCTTTAATCGTGAGGATGCGTTTTGGCAATCCTTCGCTCTACAAAGACTCTCCTCTCCAAATACAAGATCGACTCGACTCAATTTTACAGAAGAATCGAATGCTGGAATATGATTCCTTAACTGATTGTTACCTTATTAAGGCAATCAGAGAGTTCATTCAAAGAGGGAAGAGGATAGACAAGTACTGGGAGTTGTTTGGTGTGTGAAACAGTGGCAAATGAGCCTCCTATTTATAGTTTTTCGCTGACTGCACATTTGGGACGGCTGTCTGGGTTGGGACGGTCGTCTGGGTTGGGATGGCCGTCCCAACTGCATGATTTACAAAGGCTAGGACCCCTTGAAAAGCTGGGACTGGCAGTCCCACTTGGCCAGGGAAGGTTGGGACGGCCGTCTTGACCTTGGGACAGCTGTCTCGACCTGTTTTGGCCAGCTTTTGTGTTCTGGGACCCCCGGGAAGCTTTCCTTTCTTTATTTGGACGTCGGTTGATGCCTATAAACGCTCGTTGAAGCTTTATCTTCGTATAGGAAGTCTTCTTGACCTTTATTGAGATGTCAGGCGAGCTTTATCTTTGTTGTAGGAAGTCTCTTTAGCCTTTATTGAGAGACCGGGCAAAATTAGGGGTCTACAGCTGCCCCCCCTTCACCTGCCCAGCTAATTTGTTGGCTTAATATGCCGACAAAATTAATTGGTAGGGGAAGGAGTTAACCCTTTTGCCCGGTTATCCTTCGGATGCTTCTTTGTTGATCCTCCGGATGATAAATATTTTTGATAGGTACCAACCCCTATTTGGTTTGAGCCTTACTTTATAAGGCTCTGGTGAGTACTTACCCTCACCCGGTATGAGTCTGCATTTTGCTAGACTCTTGTGGGTACCTACCCCCACTAGGTATAAACCTTGTTTTTGCAAGGTTTTGGTGAGTACCTACCCTCACCCGGTATGAGTTCGCATTTTGCTAAACTCTTATGGGTACTTACTTCCGAGGTGCTCAACACTGAACTATCCTCTAATAGAAGTAAGGTCTTTGCAACCCGTTTTTGTAATGTTTAGGTGAGTATTTTACTTCACCTAATACATTCTGCTAATTTTTTATGAGTACCTACCATCATCCAGTATAAACCTTATTTTATAACGTTTTGGTGGGTACCTACCCCCACTTGGTATGAATCTGCATTTTGCTAGATTCTGATGAGTACCTACCCTTATCTGGTATAAACCTTATTTTATAAGGCTTTGGTGGGTACCTACCCCCACCTGGTACGAATCTGCATTTTTGCTAGATTCTGATGAGTACCTACCCTCATCCGGTATAAACCTTATTTTATAAGGCTTTGGTGGGTACTTACCCCCACCTGGTACGAATCTGCATTTTTGCTAGATTCTGATGAGTACCTACCCTCATCCGGTATACACCTTACTCTATAAGGCTCTCGTGGGTATCTACCCCCACCCGGTACGAACCCTATTCTATAAGGCTCTCGTGGGTATCTACCCCCACCCGGTACGAACCTGCGTCTTGCAAGACTCTGATGGGTACCTACCCCCACCTGGTACGAACCTGCGTCTTGCAAGGCTCTGATGGGTACCTACCCCCACCTGGTACGAACCCTTATTCTATAAGGCTCTGATGGGTACCTACCCCCACCCGGTACGAACCCTATTCTATAAGGCTCTGATGGGTACCTATCCCCACCTGGTACGAACCCTATTCTATAAGGCTCTGATGGGTACCTACCTCCACCTGGTACGAACCTGCGTCTTCCAAGGCTCTGATGAGTACCTACCCCCACCTGGTACGAACATGCGTCTTGCAAGGCTCTGATGGGTACCTACCCCCACCTGGTACGAACCTGCGTCTTGCAAGGCTCTGATGGGTACCTACCCCCACCCGGTACGAACCTGCGTCTTGCAAGGCTCTGATGGGTACCTACCCCCACCCGGTACGAACCTGCGTCTTGCAAGGCTCTGATGGGTACCTACCCCCACCAGGTACGAACCTGCGTCTTGCAAGGCTCTGATGGGTACCTACCCCCACCCGGTACGAACCCCGTTCTGCAAGGCTCTGATGGGTACCTACCCCCACCCGGTACGAACCTGCGTCTTGCAAGGCTCTGATGGGTACCTACATCCACCCGGTATGAACCTGCATTTTTGCTAGATTCTGATGAGTACCCACCCTCATCCGGTATACACCTTATTCTATAAGGCTTTGGTGGGTACCTACCCCCACCCGGTACGAACCCTATTCTATAAGGCTCTCGTGGGTATCTACCCCCACCCGGTACGAACCTGCGTCTTGCAAGGCTCTGATGGGTACCTACCCCGACCTGGTATGAACCTGTGTCTTGCAAGGCTCTGATGGGTACCTACCCCCACCTGGTACGAACCCTTATTCTATAAGGCTCTGATGGGTACCTACCCCCACCCAGTACGAACCCTATTCTATAAGGCTCGATGGGTACCTACCCCCACCCTGATACGGACCCTATTCTATAAGGCTCTAATGGGTACCTACCCCCACCTGGTACGAACCTGTGTCTTGCAAGGCTCTGATGGGTACCTACCCCCACCGGGTACGAACCTCGCGTCTTGCAAGCCTCCGATGGGTACCTACCCCCATCCGGTACGAACTCGCGTCTTACAAGGCTCGATGGGTACCTACCCCCACCCGGTACGAACCTCGCGTCTTGCAAGGCTCGATGGGTACCTACCCCCACGCGGTACGAACCTCGTTCTGTAAGGCTCTGATGGGTACCTACCCCCACCCGGTACGAACCTGCGTCTTGCAAGGCTCTGATGGGTACCTACCTCCACCCGGTACGAACCTGCATCTTGCAAGGCTCTGATGGGTACCTACCCCCACCTGGTACGAACCCTATTCTATAAGGCTCTTGGGATGCTCTTTTTTTGGCATTCAGTCTTTTGATTGATGAGTACAAACCCTCATCCGGTTTTTGGAGATGTGTTGGTGACTTATTGTCTTTGATCATGCGCCTATTCCATGGGGAATGATTGATTTTCTTTTTGACTTAATCTTTTTTAGTCATCCGGTTTTACCGGGGATTTCTTTGTTTTTTTGCTTTTCTTTTTTTTTTTTTTTAGCCATCCGGCTTTGCCGGGGAGTTCTTGTTTTTTGCTTTTCTTGTTTAGCCATCCGGCTTTGCTGGGGATTTCTTGTTTTTGGCTTTTCTTGTTTAGCCATCCGGCTTTGCCGGGGATTCTTTGCTGGTTGCCTCTTACTTAGGCGGGAATCCATTGGGGATTTGTTGATTTTTGTTGGTTGTGCCTCTTGATTAGGCAGATGCTTCAATAATGGTGAAGGCTTTTTTACTTGTTATTTTTCGCCTCTGAATAAGCTGGTATTCTACTTGAGGATATTTGTTCTTGATAATACCTCTGAGTAGGCAAATGCTTTTTTTTTTGAAAGCTTTGTGCTTGTATTGCCTCTTACATAGGTAGATTTCCCATTTTTGGGGGATATTGGCTCTTTGCTTGCCTCTGAGTAGGCATAAGCATTCTTGGGAGTGAAGGTTTTGCACTTCGCTGGGGATATTCATATTGGGTGTTCCAGATGATTAACTCCCTGAGGACATGAATTTTGTATTTTGCCTTTTGCTGGTAGGCTCACTGGGGATTTTCTTTTTGGTATCCACCAGGTATTTGGTTGTTTCCTGGGGATCTATTTTGAATTGCCCCCTAGGGAGGGATGGAGTTTTTGACTCCTTATTGGATGCTTTTGTTTTGAGTTGGCTTTGCCCATGCTCTTATTCCTGCTGGGGAATGAGTTTTTACCGTTTTCTCGCGATTTATATCTTTTTCGCGATTTGGCTTTTATATATGTGCGCCTTTTATGCACATTGGCTTTTTCTTTGGATGAAAATATATCTTTTTTCTCTTTTCTTTTTAGCGATCCCTGGGGAATTTTTCTTTTCTTGGGGGATCTAATCCTTGATTTGATTTTTTATGATGATGGAGTCTTGAGGTCCTGGTCTTTTGTGAAGCTCTTCATTGAGCGGAATGAAGAAATTTTCTTATTTTCTTTTTTTGGAGATTCACCGTGGAGTCTGTCGGTTTCTTGGGGATCCAATTTTGATGATGGAGTCTTGGCTCCTGGCTTTGTGAAGCTTCTTATTTGAGCTGGATGATGGAAAAATTTTTGTTTTCCTCTTTTTGTAGATTTTCTTGATATACTCTACTTGGAGATTTTTATTCGGCCTTTTTCGTTGTGGCCTCTATTGGGGAATGAAAGTTTTTCTTTTCTTTCTTTTTGTTGCCCCCTAGTGATATGGAGGATTTGACTCCATATTTTCTTTGATGAACTCTTGTGTAGTTCTTATTCTCCTTATTCTCCTTTTGGGAAGTGGCGGAGATTCTGGATGAGTTTGCTTGATGACTCATGTGGCGATGAAGCTGAGTCGTGAGGTAATCCTTTTGTCTTGCCTCTGGAGTAAGCAAGGATCCTCTTGGGGATGATCAAGCCTTTCCGTTGGCTTTTCTACGTTGATGGCTTCCTTCTTTTTAGATGGAAGGATGTTGATTGAGGCTTTACATGATTATGTTTGATGACTCATGTGGTGATGCTGAGTCATGAAATAATTTTTGTGTTGCCTTTGGAGTAGGCAAGGATCCGCTTGGGGATTATTGAGCCTTTCCGTTGGCTTTTTTTTTTATGTACCTTCTTTTATTGGTGTAGAAGGTTAGAGCTAGTTTCCTTGAAGCTCTTTATTCTACTGAAATGGTTTTTATTTCGCCTTTCGCGATTTTGATTTTCATATGGAGACTGGATTCTGGCGCCTCCTGTTTTCAATCACAAGCATGGAGACTATCCTCCTTATATGCATGTTTTTATTCTTGTTTGAAGAAAATTATTTTTTCTTGATTTTGACAAAGTCGTATTATGCAACTACTTTGTGTGTGGATGTCCTAAATGCAATCTATTGTTTTTTTTATTTTTTATCCATTTAGAAAGTAACTGGCCTTTTCCCGTTGGCTTCTTATGAATACGCCGATGGACTCCTCCTTTATGACCATGATGATGGGATCCTCTTTTTATTCATCTTTTGGTTTTAGCCCTATCTTTTGCCTAGACCGCCCTTTACAGGTTTTCGATCTAGCAGGCTGCCTTAATTTTTGCCTAGAATATCTTAGGGGGCTTTTGCCTTATCTTTTGCGTAGATCGTTCCTTTGGGGTTTCCAATCTAGCAGGCTACCTTGATTTTTTCTTAAGAATATCCTAGCAGGCTTTTATTCCTTTATTATTTATTTTTTTTATGCTTCCTTTTTTTTAGATGCATGCTTGATCTTTGGTTAAAGGTCTCTGCGCATATTTATGATTTATCAATAAAGAGGCATTTCCATAATATTTGGTCAAGAGAAAGGAAATGAAAAGGAATTTTATTGATAAATGAGCAAAAGTTTTATTTCTTTTATAGAAGGATTTCAAAAGGTATTTAGAAGAATGGGTGGTCAGGGTTGGCTATACTGTATAGGCTTAAACAGTCATGTCCATGATATCTGCCCCCTGGTTCTCCTAATTGCTTCAGTTGAGATGCTTGAGCTCAGAGTGAAGACTATGCAGACTGCTTGCTTCTAGAAGAATGTTACCTTAGTCGCCTTTCGGTTTTCGACTGAGGTAACCATTGCTCTTAGTTATCTCTTTTTTTTATTTACTTTTTTTTACCTCTTCTTTTTGCCTAGGACGTATCCTAGCGAGGAATATGGACCCTATCTTTTGCCCAGGAATGCCCTTTACGGGTTTTCATTCCTGACGGGTCATGAGCAATGTCTTCAAGCATAATACTTCTTCACTGCATCAGAATTGATCGGGTGTCGAAGTTCCTCTCCATCCATATTAGTGAGGATAAGTGCCCCTCCCGAGAAAGCTCGTTTGACCACAAAGGGTCCTTCGTAATTTGCTGCCCACTTTCCAATTTTATCCTTCTGGGCTGGAAGCAATTTCTTTATCACTAGATCCCCTTCTTGATAAGTATGAGGGTGGACCTTTTTATCATAAGCATTTTTGATCTTCTTTTGATATGCTTGTCCATGACATATAGCGTTCAGCCGCTTTTCATCGATAAGGTTTAGTTGGTCATGTCGACTTTGAACCCATTCGGCTTCTGTTAATTTTGCTTCCATTATAATTCGCAGGGAAGGTATTTCGACCTCTATTGGAAATACAGCCTCCATTCCATACACAAGGGAGAATGGCGTAGCTCCTGTTGAGGTTCGTACAGACGTTCGATAACCATGAAGAGCAAAAGGCAACATTTCATGCTAATCCCTATAGGTTTTAACCATCTTTTGAACAATCTTCTTGATGTTTTTATTGACTGCTTCTACTGCGCCATTCATTTTTGGCTGATAGGGAGAGGAATTATGGTGTTGAATTTTGAAATCTTGACATAATTCCTCCATCATCTTATTATTCAAGTTGGTTCCATTATCAGTAATAAGACGATGTGGGATACCGTATCGACATATGATATTTTTCTTAACAAAGGTGACCACTACCTTTTTAGTCACATGTGCATAAGATGCAGCTTCTACCCACTTAGTGAAGTAGTCGATAGCCACCAGAATGAATCGATGGCCATTGGATGCCTTAGGCTCAATAGGTCCGATAACATCCATGCCCCACATAGCAAATGGCCAAGGGATAGCCATAACATTGAGTGGTACTGGTGGAACATGTACATTGTCCGCATGTACCTGACATTTGTGACATTTTCTAGCATACTGATGACAATCCTTTTCCATTGTGTACCAAAAGTATCTTGCCTTGAGGATTTTCCTAGCCATGATATGCCCTGGTGCATGAGTCCCGAAGGTTCCTTCATGTATTTCTTTAATCAATTTCTGCGATTCTTCGAGATTGACGCATCTTAACAAAGTGGAATCAAAATTCTTTTTATAAAGGGTTTCTCCTATCAACATAAACCCTATGGCCCTTTTCCGAATGATCCTTTTGTCATTGTCGCTGATTCCCTCGGGGTATTCACCCTTTATCAAGTATCGCCTTATGTCATGATACCAAGGGGTTTTATCCTTTTCATTGTCCGTCATCATACAAAAGGCTTGTTTATTGTGCCTTTTGATTTGGATAATGGGCATCTCATGTTCTTGTGCTAATGCGAACATGGATGATAATGTTGCCAATGCATCTGCAATCTGGTTGTCTTCCTGAGGGATGTACTCAAAACTGATGTTTTCCATTTCTGCAGTCATATTACGGATGTGCTCCAGATAAGGGATTAATTTGGAATTTCTAGTTTCCCATTCACCCTTGAGTTGGTAAATAACAAGGGATGAGTCACCGAATACTTTGAGTTTAGTCACCCCATGATCCAGAGCTGCTTGAATACCTAGAGCACAGGCTTCGTATTCTGCCATATTCTGCTTGAATACTTCTTTTCGGGAGATATTAAAATAGCTCCGATCCCATGTCCCAATAAGTTTAAAGCTCCATCGAAAAACATGATCCACTTATTATCTTCACGTTCTTCATGTTGGATATGCATTATGTGCTCATCTGGAAAATCATCTTGGAGAGATTGATATTCGTCAGTTGGCCCATGTGCCAAGTATTATGCTAAAGGACTGCCTTTGATAGCTTTCTGAGTGACATGAACAATGTCGAATTCTGAGAGGAGTACCTGCCACCTGGCTATCCTTCCAGTCAAGAAGGGTTTTTCAAACAGGTATTTGATTGGGTCCATATTAGAAATCAACCAAGTTGTGTGTCTGACCATATATTGTCGAAGGCGTTGAGTTGCCCACACCAATGCACAACATGTTTTTTCGAGTGGTGTATAACGGGTCTCATAGTTTAAAATTTTTTTACTGAGGTAATATATGGCTTGTTCTTTTTTACCCATGTCATCTTGTTGACCGAGCACACATCCCATGGATTCGTCTAGTACTGAAAGCTAAAGAATCAAGGGTTTTCCTTCCACAGGTGGTACCAGTACTGGGGGATTGGTTAGGCACATTTTAATTTTTTCGAAAGCTTGTTGACATTCATCATTCCAAACTTTCGGTTGGTTTTTATGCAATAACTTGAATATGGGCGTACACTTGTCTGTTAATTGTGCGATGAACCGTGCAATGTAGTTTATTCGGCCCAAGAACCCTCTGACTTCTTTTTCTATTCTTGGTGGGGGCATTTCTACGATTGCCTTTGTTTTATCAGGGTCTACCTCAATTCCTTTTTTACTGACAATAAACCCCAGGAGTTTTCCTGATCGTACTCCGAATGTGCATTTAGCCGGATTAAGCTTGATCTAGTATTTCCGAAGCCGATTGAATAATTTCTTTAAGTATTGGAGGTGATCTATTTTGTTTTTGGACTTGGCGATTGTCGCCGCCGTCCCTTTCCGACGTCTGAGGACGTCTCGAACGTTTATGCGAGCGGTCGCGAAAAGATGGTTTAGACTCGCGTATTTGTTTTAAAATATATTCATTGCTTCCGAGGTGTCCAACAATTGAATTATCCTCTAATAAAAGCAAGGTTTTCGAAAAGGGGTTCTTATGGAGTCGCCACCAATGTTTTGACCATAAACATTGGAAAAGGATAAAAGACATTGATTTTAATGAAAACCAAACTTGGCCATTATAACCAGAGTTAGGTAAGGGAGTTAGTTACGTGTGGGGAAGGTGTTAGCACCCCACAACGCCCCTTTCGGGTTCCCTATGACAGATCAATTCGTTTAAAGAGAAGACTTCGAGAAATTACGCGATTACCCTATTTTATTGCATAATATTGAAATGGCTATCTACATAATTTTATATAAATAAAGCTAAATAAAGCAATAAAAGAGATATTAAAATGACTATCTACATGATTTTATTCTACATGGCGTAAACAATAAATAAAGCTAAATAAAACAATAAATAAAGCAATAAAAGAGAAGAGAATTGAAAAGAACTTCCGTAACAAGCTTTATATTGAGAATCTCGAACTGTGAGGATGCGTTTTGGCAACCCCTCTCTCTACACAGACTCTCCTCACCAATACAAGATCGACTCCACTAAAAATTTCAAGAAGAATCAAATGCCGGAATATAATTCCATAACCGATTGTTACCTATTTAAGGCAATCAGAAAGATCATTCGAGAGAGGGAGAGAAGTAGACAAGTGCTCTGAGTTTTTTAAGGTGTTTCAGAGCTCTCTGGAGTGTCTGTCTTCTGAAAAAGTGGCAAATGAGCCTCCTATTTATAGTTTTCGCAGCTGGCGCGCTTTGGGACGGCCGTCTGGGTTGGGACGGCCGTCTGGACTGGGATGGCCGTCCCAAATGGCAATTTTACACAGGGCGAGACCACCTGGGGACCCGGGACGGCCGTCCCATTTAAATTGGGCTTTGGGACGGCCGTCCCACTTTCGGGACGCGCGTCCCACTTGATTCTGGCAGGTTGGGACGGCCTGTTGTATTTGGGACCACCTGTTGTGTTTGGGACGGCCTGTTGTGTTTGGGACGGCCTGTTGTATTTGGGACCACCTGTTGTGTTTGGGACGACCTGTTGTGTTTGGGACGGCCTGTTGTGTTTGGGATGGCTGTCCCAGTTTGGGACGGCTGTCCCAACCTGTTTTGTCCTGCCTTCGCGTTTTGGGACCCCCGGGAAGCTTTCCTTTCCTTTTTCGGACGTCGTTTGATGCCGATGTGTGTCCGTTGAAGCTTTATCTTCATATAGGGAGTCTTCTTGGCCTTCATTAAAATGTTGGGCGAGCTTTATCTTGTTATGGGTGATCTTTTTGTCTTTATTTGAGAAACCGGGCAAAATTAGGGGTCTACAGCTGCCTCCCCTTCACCTGCCTAGCTAATTTATTGGCCTAATATGCCGATAAGATTAGTTGGTAGGGGAAGGAGTTAACCCTTTTGCCCGGTTATTCTTCAGATATTCCTTGGCTGATCTTTCGGATGATAAATATTTTTGATAGGTACCAACCCCTATCTCGGTGTTTTGACGAGTATAATCCTTTGCCTGGTGGACCCTCTTCCGTAAGGCCTCGATGAGTACACACCCTCATCTCGGTGTTTTGACGAGTATAATCCTTCGCCCGGTAGACCCTCTTCCGTAAGGCCCGATGAGTACACACCCTCATCCGGTGTTTTGACAAGTATAAACCCCCTGCCATGGTAGACCCCCTTCGTAAGGCCCGATGAGTACACACCCCCATCTCGGTGTTTTGATGAGTACGAACCCCCTGTCATGGTAGACCCCCTTCTGTAAGGCCTCGATGAGTACACACCCCCATCTCGGTGTTTTGACGAGTACGAACCCCCTGTCATGGTAGACCCCCTTCTGTAAGGCCCGATGAGTACACACCCCCATCTCGGTGTTTGACGAGTATGAACCCTCTCGTCCGGTAGACCCCTTCTGTAAGGCCTCGATGAGTACACACCCCCATCTCGGTGTTTGACGAGTACGAACCCTCTCGTCTCGGTAGACCCCCTTTGTAAGGCCTCGATGAGTACACACCCCCATCCGGTGTTTGACGAGTACGAACCCTCTGTCCGGTAGACCCCCTTCTGTAAATCCCGATGAGTACACACCCTCATCTCGGTGTTTGACGAGTACGAACCCTCTGTCCTGGTAGACCCCTTCTGTAAGGCCTAATGAATACACACCCCCATCTCGGTGTTTGACGAGTACGAACCCTCTGTCTCGGTAGACCCCTTCTGTAAGGCCTGATGAGTACACACCCTCATCTCGGTGTTTGACGAGTACGAACCCTCTCGTCCGGTAGACCCCCTTCCGTAAGGCCTCGATGAGTACACACCCCCATCTCGGTGTTTTGACGAGTACGAACCCTCTCGTCCGGTAGACCCCCTTCGTAAGGCCTCGATAAGTACACACCCCCATCTGGTGTTTGACGAGTACGAACCCTCTCGTCTGGTAGACCCCCTTCGTAAGGCCTGATGAGTACACACCCTCATCTCGGTGTTTGACGAGTACGAACCCTGTGTCCGGTAGACCCCCTTCTGTAAGGCTCGATGAGTACAAACCCCCATCCGGTGTTTGACGAGTACGAACCCTCTCGTCCGGTAGACCCCCTTCGTAAGGCCTGATGAGTACACACCCCCATCTCGGTGTTTTGACGAGTACGAACCCTCTCGTCCGGTAGACCCCTTCCGTAAGGCTTGATGAGTACACACCCCCATCCGGTGTTTGACGAGTACGAACCGTCTGTCCTGGTAGACCCCCTTTTGTAAGGCCTCGATGAGTACACACCCCCATCTCGGTGTTTGACGAGTACGAACCCTCCGTCCGGTAGACCCCTTTTGTAAGGCCTGATGAGTACACACCCCCATCCGGTGTTTGACGAGTACGAACCCTCTGTCTGGTAGACCCCTTCCGTAAGGCCTCGATGAGTACACACCTCCATCCGGTGTTTGACGAGTATGAACCCTCTCGTCTCGGTAGACCCCCTTCGTAAGGCCCGATGAGTACACACCCCCATCTGGTGTTTGACGAGTACGAACCCTCTGTCTGGTAGACCCCTTTCTGTAAGGCTTGATGAGTACACACCCCCATCTGGTGTTTGACGAGTACGAACCCTCTGTCTGGTAGGCCCCCTTCTGTAAGGCCTGATGAGTACACACCCCCATCTAGTAATTGAGTTTTACTGTATAATGCTCTGGTGAGTACCTATCCTCACCTGGTATGAATCTTCATTTTGACAGACTCCTGGAATGCTCTTTTTGGTATATCCTTTTTGATTGATGAGTACGAACCCTCATCCGGTTTCTGGCGACTTATGCGCCTATTCCATGAGGAATGATTGATTTTGTTTTTCTTTGATTTTTCTAATTTACTCATCCGGTTTTACCGGGGATTCTTTGTTGGTTGCCTTTTTAGGCAGGAATTTACTGGGGACTTTGATTGTGCCTTTAGGCAATTGCTTCAACAATGGTGAAGACTTTTATGCTTTTGGGCTTGTGTTACCTCTCGCATAGGTTGATTTCCCATTTCTCTGGGACATTAGCTCTTTGCTTATTTTTGAGCAAATAGATGTTCTGTTGTAGGCTCACCGGTGATAGTTTTCCTTTTGGATGATTCATTGAGAATTTGATTACTCTGCCTGAAATCTCTTTTGAATTGCCCCCCAAAGGGGGAAAAACGGAGTTTTTGACTCCTTATTGCTTGAACTGGCTTTTGTTTATGTTCTTATTCCTGCTGGGGAATGGGTTTATATGTGTGCCTTTCATGCACGTTAGATGGGAAGATATATATTTTTCTCTGTGGATATAAACTTCTCATTTTCTCCCTTTATAGATTTTTCTTGATGCGCTCTTCTTGGGGATTTTCTTTCGGCTTTTTCATGCAGTGGCCTTTGTTAGAGGATGAAAGGCTTTTCTCTTCTTTCTTTTTGTTGCCCCTTAGTGATTTGGTTAATTTGATTCTGTGCTTTCTTTGATGGACTCTTGCGTGATCTTTCTTTGATGAACTCTTCGAGGCGGCGACTCTCTAATGAGTGTGCTTGATGATTCATGCGGTGATGTCTTCGAGTCATGAGGTAATCTTTTTGTTTTGCCTCTGGAGTAGGCAAGGATCCGCTTGGGGATAATTAAGCCTTTCCGTTGGCTTTTCTACATTGATGACTTCCTTTTTCTTGGATGGAAGGATGTTGATTGCGGCTTTAAATATTTGATGACTCAAGTGATGATGCTGAGTCATGAGATAATTTTTGTGTTGCCTCTGGAGTAGGCAAGGATCCACTTGAGGATTTATCGAGTTTTCCATTGGCTTTTTCTTATTGAGGTATCTCCTCTTGTTGGTGTAGAAGGTTGGTGATTGGAGCCAGTTTCTTCGAATCTCCTTATTTTGCTAAAGTGGTTCAGATTTCGCCTTTTATTTTCGCGACTTTTATTTTCATATGGAGACTGGATTTTGGCGTCTCCTGTTTTTCAATTATAAGTATGGAGGCTAGATTCCTTATATGCATTTTTATTTATTTGAAAAATTATTTTATTTTATTCTTTTATTGATTTTGACAAAGTCGTATTATGCGACTACTTTGTGTGTGGATGTCTTAGATGCAATCTAATGTTTGTTTATTTTTGATGCATTTAGAAAGTGACTCGGCCTTCTCCCATTGGCTTTCTTATGAATATGCCTGTGGGCTCATCTTCTATAACCGTGTGCTTGGGCTCTTCTTTTATCCATCTCTTGGTTTTAGCCTTATCTTTTGCCTAGACTCGCCCTTTACGGGTTTTCAATCTAGCGGCTCGCCTTAATTTTTGCCTAGAATGTCTTAGGGGGCTGTTGCCTTATCTTTTGCCTAGATCGTTCTTTTGGGATTTCCGATCTAGCAGGCTACCCTGGTTTTTACCTAAGAATATACTAGCAGGCATTTGTTATTTTCTTATTATTATTTTTTATGTGCTTCCCCCCTTTTTTTTTTTTTTTTTTTTAGATGCATGTTTGATCTTTGATTAAAGGTCTTTGCGCATATTTATGATTTATCAATAAAGAGGCATTTCCATAATATTTGGTCAAGAGGAAGGAAATGAAAGGGAATTTTATTGATAAATGAGCAAAAGTTTATTTCTTTTACAGAAGGATTACAAAAGGTATTTAGAAGAATGGGTGGTCAGGGTTGGCTGTACTGTTTAGGCTTATACAGTCATGTCCATGATATCTGCCCCCTGGTTCTCCTAATTGCTTCAGTTGAGATGCTTGAGCTCAGAGTGAAGACCATGCAGACTGCTTGCTTCTGGAAGAATGTTACTTTAGCCGCCTTTTCGGTTTTCGACTAAAGTAACCATTGCTCTCTTTTTATTATTTTTTTTTTTTTTTTTTTTTTTTGCCTAGGACGTATCCTAGCGAGGGATATGGACCCTATCTTTTGCCCAGGGATGCCCTTTGCGGGTTTTCATTCCTCGACGGGTCATGAGCAATGTCTTCAAGCATAATACTTCTTCACCGCGTCTCGAATTGATTGGGTGTCGAAGTTCCTCTCCATCCATATTGGTGAGGATAAGTGCTCCTCCTGAGAAAGCTCTTTTAACCACAAAGGGTCCTTCGTAATTTGCTGCCCATTTTCCAATTTTATCCTTTTGGGTTGGAAGCAATTTCTTTATAACTAGATCCCCTTCTTGATAAGTATGAGGGTGGACCTTTTTATCATAAGCCTTTTTAATCTTCTTTTGATAGGCTTGTCCATGACATATAGCATTCAACCGCTTTTCATCGATAAGGTTTAATTGATCGTATCGGCTTTGAACCCATTCGGCTTCTGTTAGTTTTGTTTCCATTATGATTCGCAAGGAAGGTATTTCGATTTCTATTGGTAACACGGCCTCTACACCATATACCAGGGAAAATGGAGTAGCCCCTGTTGAAGTCCGTACGGATGTTCGATAACCATGAAGAGCAAAAGGTAACATTTCATGCCAATCTCTATAGGTTTTAACCATCTTTTGAACAATCTTTTTGATGTTTTTATTGGCTGCTTCGACCGCGCCATTCATTTTGGGCCGATAAGGAGAAGAATTATGGTGTTGAATTTTGAAGTCATAACATAGTTCTTCAATCGTTTTATTATTCAGATTGGTCCCGTTATCAGTAATGAGACGATGTGGAATGCCGTATCGACATATGATATTTTTCTTAATAAAGGTGACCACTACTTTTCTAGTCACATGTGCATAAGATGCAGCTTCTACCCACTTAGTGAAATAATCAATGGCCACCAAAATGAATCGGTGACCATTAGACGCCTTAGGCTCAATAGGTCCGATGACATCTATGCCCCACATAGCGAACGGCCAAGGGATAGCCATAACATTGAGAGGTATCGGTGGAACATGTACATTATCTGCGTGTATTTGACATTTATGACATTTTCTAGCATACTGATAACAATCTTTTTCCATTGTGGACCAAAAGTATCCTGCTCTAAGGATTTTCCTAGCCATGATATGCCCTGGTGCATGAGTCCCAAAGGTTCCTTCATGTATTTCTTTGATCAATATCTGGGCTTCTTCGGGATTAACGCATCTTAACAAAGTAGAATCACAATTCTTTTTATAGAGGGTTTCTCCTATCAACATAAATCCTATAGCCCTTTTCCGAATGGTCCTTTTATCATTGTCACTGATTCCCTCTGGGTATTCACCCTTTGTCAATGTAGACCCCAAATCTTGCCCGACCTCCAAATAAAGTCAGAAAGCTTCCTATTTGAAGACGGCCGGAGCTTAACAAGCCACTAGGAGAGACTATTAGGCTCCCGTACCAAGATAGGAAGGTTTTTTGGCCCAAAATAAAGTTTCTCGCCTTGAAGGGACGAGACCGCCGTCTGGGAATACCAGACCGCCGTCTCGTTTCAGCGCCAGGACGAGACCGCCGTCTCGACTTTCCAGACGGCGGTCTCGACACTCGCAAAAACGAGACGGCGGTCTGGGTTTTCCAGACGGCGGTCTCGATTCTCGCCAAGTCGAGACGGCGGTCTGGATTTTCCAGACGGCGGTCTCGACCCCGTGACATGAGCGAGACGGCGGTCTCGAATTACGAGACGGCGGTCTCGACCCTGTCAGGCGAGAACGGCGGTCTGGACCCTGACAGCGCGAAAAACTATAAATAGGGGCTCTCCCCCCCTCATTTCCACACAGAAAAACAAGAGCTCTCCCTTCTCTCTAGATTTTCTCTCTCTAAGAATCCCTCCGAGGCATTTCCGGAGTTTCTGAGCGTCTTTAGGCATAGACTGAGCGTTCTAAATCTTCTTAAGAATCCCTCCGAGGCATTTCCGGAGTTTCTGAGAGTGTAGAGTGAAGGGTTGCCAAAACACACCCTCTTTTTGAATATAAAAGCTTGCTTTGGAGGTGCATATCCTCATTCTCTTTTTTAAATTACTGCTATTTAAATTATGCGATAAAAGCTAGGGCCATGTAGTCACATATTTAAATTCCGCATAATAAAAAGGGTAAAAGCGCAATTTTCCAAGTTTAATTATTCACAAATAAAGCCGGCCTGTCATAGGGAACCCGAAAGGGGCGTCGTAAAGGGACTAACACTCCCTTTACACGTAACTAACTCCCTTACCCAACTCTGGTTCTAATGACCAAGTTGGTTTTCGAAAACCAACGCCTTTTTAAACCCCTTTTCCAATGTTTATGGTAAAAATATCGGTGGCGACTCCATAGAACCCAAAACAAATAAATCCCTGGGTTAGCCCGGTTATCGGACAATTTAGGGATACTTTTGAAAACCTCGTCTCTAGGTTAGCCCGGTTATCGGACAACCTAAGGACGTTGTAACCACCAATAAAAAACGCGAAAATCAAAGAAGAGTCGAAAAACCATCGCGTCGCTCCGACCGCGCCCCCGTTTTCGGGGAAGCGGCGACAGATGGCGACTCCACTGGGGAAGCCTAGAGAGTTGATCCCATTTAGTGATGGGCTGGCTTAACAATAATTAAACCAAGAAAATAAGCGCTTTTACCCTGCCTTGTATTATAACATGTTTTATTGTTTGGCTTTCAATAAACTCGTTGTTTGTTTATACTTATGCAATTGCTTGATATATAAATTGCACACAAGTCCCTTGCACACTACAGTTCCTCCTATACCCGGGGCAAGTGAGATAACCATAGGGAGTGGGTGGCAGGTACGGTTCAGCTGCAGTTAGGGCCTTGTGCCCACCGGTGTGATCGGAAACCACCACTCAAGGTGATAACCTTCCTCTTTTGGCAACAAGACCGACTCTGGCCTTAGTGTTGAGCATGGTCGGACGGCTGGAGAGTGGGGACCCTATAATGGGGGCACCTTGGGGGCCTTAGCCTGGTGAGAACAGCTAGAACCTACCCTAAACAATGCACTTTTCTGCAGGAGAACCCTACCTCGTGATAAAAACGGAATCTCGCCTGTTCGGGGGTGACTGAATTGTGTGTGCATATGATTGTTGCATTTGTATGTTGCATAGCATAAACAAACAACAGAACAAAAAAATTCCAAAAAATATTTTCACAAATAAACACCCTTATCTCGGACAGTCTGCCTTTTAGCTAGCCTGGTTTCAGGTTCTTTGTAAGCATAATCATGATAGCTTAAGCACTCAACATGCTTTAATAAAACTGCTCGGACATTCTAGAAAGTGGATGGTCCTCTCCCCACTCGTACTCGTGCGCAAAAGGCTAAGGCAATGGAAAATCTAGAGGATCAAAACCGGAAGCTCACTGCAGAGGTTAACATTCTCCGCGAGCAGGTGGCCCAATTAATGGAGGTCGTGCGCCAGCGCCAGAGCAAGGGCGGTGAGGGCCAAGCTGAGCATATCCCTCCTCATGAGGAGGAGGAGGAGGAGGAGCACTTCTTTGGCGATAAGGATGTTAAGACTGCACGCCTCCTTACTCCAGAAATATCCAAACAACAACTCTCCGCCCTAGAGGAGAGGCTGAAGGCGGTCGAAGGGCATAACTTCGACGTCAAGGAGGTGGCTGACATGTGCCTCGTAAAGGACATCCGCTTCCCTCCCAAATTCAAAATCCCGGACTTCCCCAAGTACTCCGGGCTGACCTGCCCTAAGAACCATCTTACGATGTATTGCCGTAAGATGGCCGCCCATGCTGACAACGAGAAACTCCTGATCCACTGCTTTCAGGAGAGCCTGGCGGACACGGCTCTCAACTGGTACATGCAGTTGGAGAGAGGGCAGGTCCAGAACTGGAAGCAGCTGGCAGACGCTTTCCTCCGTCGCTACCGTTATAACATTGATCTGACACCCGACAGGTCAGATCTTAGAGCGCTGAGCAAGAGGAACGACGAGCCCTTTAAAGCATACGCCCAAAGGTGGAGGGATATGGCAGCCCAGATTGAGCCTCCTTTGACAGACAAGGAAACAATGGCTATGTTCATCGACTCACTGACAGGAGCGTACTACGACAAGGCAATAGCCAGTACCTCCAACCTCTTCTCGGACATAGTCACTGTAGGCGAAAGGGTGGAGCAAGGACTAAGGAGCGGGAAGATCGCACAGTCTTCCCAAGCTGGTGTCTCCTTCAGGAAGCCCGCCGGCAAAAAGAAGGACGAATCTGTACACGCAATCAATTTTGCCACTCCTTCTTCTACCCCACAAACGTCTAAGCAGCCCCGCAAGAAAGAAAGGAAGTTCACTCCAATCTCCACTTCCTACGGGCTGCTGCTACCTCAACTGCTGGAGGCTAAACTCCTGACCTGCGCCCCTCCCAAGAAACAGTTGGAGCCTCCCTACCCCGAATGGTATAAGCCGAACGAAAAGTGCGCTTACCATTCGGGCGGACCCGGTCACTCTACAGAGAACTGCTTGGCCCTTAAGTATCGGGTTCAAGAGTTAATCGATGCCGGGTGGATTACTTTTGACGCCTCTGCTTCTAGCACTGATGACAAACCTCTGTCGAAGCCAGAGTAGCGAAGAGGGAGAACTGGGAGGACCGGCCCTAGGGTCTTTTTAAAAAAGCTTTCTCTATATCTCCTGCGGTCCCCGCCCGTGGCCGCAGGAATTTTGATTAAAAGGGCTTGTAAATACATTGTCATTTTCCTTAATATACGAGGCATTTTTCAACATTCATTCCATTCATTCTTTTCTCTCTTACATTTATTATTCTTTCAGAAATAAATTGAATAATAAAATCTATGACTAAAACAGAACCTAAAACGCATCATGTCTATGATTGATGAATCCCCATGGACTCCGGAAACGGAAGACGAATGGACTAAGTCCGACAGTGAGCAGGAGACCATTTCTCCGGACATGCAAAGGATGCTGGAAAAAGAAACACGCATCATACAACCACATCAGGAAGAAATAGAAACTATCAATTTGGGAAAAGAGGATGAGGATAAAAAGGTGAACATCGGCACCCAAATGGAAAATAATGCGAAGAAGGGATTAATACTGCTCCTAAAAGAATATATGGATGTATTCGCCTGGTCATACCATGATATGCCGGGGCTTGACACGAGCATAGTGGAACACAGATTGCCACTAAAAGAGGGGTTCCGACCTGTAAAGCAAAAACTCAGGAGAATTAAACCCGACTGGTCCTTAATGATAAAGGAGGAGGTGCAAAGACAGTTGGATGCCAATTTCCTGGTAGTTTCCAAGTACCCAGAATGGTTGGCCAACATAGTACCCGTCATCAAAAAGACCGGGAAGGTCAGGGTCTGCGTGGATTATAGGGACCTCAATCGAGCAAGTCCAAAGGACGACTTTCCCCTACCACATATAGACACGCTGGTGGACCATACCGCTACTAACACGTTGTATTCCTTCATGGATGGGTACGCAGGGTACAACCAGATCAAATTGGCCGTGGAGGATAGAGAAAAAACCTCCTTCATTACACCGTGGGGTACCTTTTGTTATCGAGTAATGCCGTTTGGGCTGAAGAATGCGGGGGCAACCTACCAAAGGGCTATGGTCACACTATTTCACGACATGATCCACAAAGAAATAGAAGTATATGTGGACGACATGATAGCCAAGTCCAGAAATGAAATGGACCATATTCAATATCTCCGAAAGCTTTTTGATCGACTTCGGAAATATCAACTTAAGCTAAACCCAGCAAAATGCACTTTCGGAGTACGATCAGGAAAACTCCTAGGGTTCATTGTCAGTGAAAGAGGAATCGAGGTGGACCCCGACAAAACAAAGGCAATTTTGGAAATGCCTCCGCCAAGCACAGAAAAGGAGGTCAGAGGTTTTCTAGGCCGAATAAACTACATTGCCCGTTTCATCGCACAGTTGACGGATAAATGTATCCCCATCTTTAAACTGTTGCGCAAGAATCAGCCTACGGTGTGGAACGAAGAATGCCAACAAGCGTTCGATAAAATCAAAGCTTGTTTAACCAACCCACCAGTATTGGTGCCGCCCGTTGAAGGAAGACCTCTGATCCTATATTTGTCAGTGCTCGAAGAGTCCATGGGATGTGTGCTCGGCCAACATGATGAAACCGGAAAAAAGGAACGAGCCATTTACTATTTCAGTAAAAAATTCTCAGATTATGAAACCCGTTACACACCATTCGAAAAAACATGTTGCGCATTGGTGTGGGTCACTCAACGTCTCAGGCAGTACATGGCTCGACATACAACGTGGTTGGTCTCTAAAATGGACCCGATCAAATACCTCTTCGAGAAGCCCATCTTGACCGGAAGAATAGCTAGGTGGCAAGTTCTCCTCTCAGAATTTGACATTATCCATGTCACCCAAAAAGCTATTAAAGGAAGTCCCCTAGCGGATTATCTAGCTCATGGATCCACAGATGAATACCAGTCCTTACAGGACGACTTCCCCGATGAGCACATTATGCACATCGAACACGAAGAGACCAAAGAAGAGATGTGGACCATGTTCTTCGATGGGGCTTCCAACATGCTTGGACACGGGGTAGGAGCTATTTTGATATCCCCTGAAAAGAAACACATTCCTGTAACGGCCAGGCTTAATTTCGATTGTACCAATAACATGGCCGAATACGAAGCATGCGCATTGGGAATCCGAGCAGCTTTAGATCATGGGGTCACTAAGCTCAAAATATTCGGCGATTCATCCCTCGTCATCTACCAACTTAAAGGTGAATGGGAAACCCGAAACGCCAAATTGATCCCATATCTAGAATACATCCGCGAGATGGTCTCTAGCATGGAAAGCGTCACTTTTCAGTACATCCCTCGGGAAGACAACCAAATTGCCGACGCCCTCGCCACTCTATCATCCATGTTTGCCCTGGACCAGGAACATGAGATGCCAATCATTCAAGTCAAGCTGCATGATAAACAAGCTTTCTGCATGGCAGTAAATGACGAGCGCGACCAAAACCCCTGGTACCACGACATCAAGCAGTACCTCATGAAGGGAGAATACCCCGAGGGAATCAGTGACAATGATAAGCGAACCATTCGCAAAAGGGCCATAGGGTTCACGTTGATTGAAGGAACCCTCTACAAAAAGAGCCCCGATTCCACCCTCTTAAGGTGTGTGGACCAAGAAGAAGCCCAAACATTGATAAAAGAAATCCACAAGGGAACTTTCGGAACCCACGCACCCGGGCATGTCATGGCAAAGAAAATCCTCAGGGCAGGGTACTATTGGTCCACGATGGAAGCTGATTGTCACCAATACGCCAAGAAATGTCATAAGTGCCAAGTATACGCCGATAACATTCATGTGCCGCCCGCACCTCTCAGTAACCTGGCTACACCATGGCCATTTTCTATGTGGGGCATGGATGTCATTGGACCCATCGAACCTAAAGCATCTAACGGCCATCGCTTCATATTGGTGGCAATCGACTATTTCACCAAATGGGTTGAGGCGGCATCATACGCACACGTAACCCGGAAAGTGGTGACCATCTTTATCAAGAAAAACATTATATGTCGGTACGGCGTCCCTCATAAGCTCATTACTGATAATGGGACCAACCTCAACAATAAAATGATGGAGGAATTATGCCAAGACTTCAAAATCCAGCACCACAATTCCTCTCCGTACCGACCAAAGATGAATGGTGCAGTAGAGGCAGCCAACAAAAATATCAAGAAAATTATCCAGAAAATGGTGATCACCTATAAAGATTGGCATGAAATGCTTCCTTTTGCCTTGCACGGCTACCGGACGTCGGTTCGAACCTCCACAGGGGCTACCCCGTTTTCCCTCGTATACGGAATGGAGGTCGTGCTACCAATAGAAGTCGAAATACCCTCTCTGCGAGTTGTCATGGAAGCCAAATTGATAGAAGCTGAATGGGTCCAAAACCGATACGATCAGTTGAACTTGATAGAGGAAAAACTACTAGATGCCATATGTCGGGGGCAAGCTTACCAGCGAAAAATCAAGAAGGCCTACGACAAAAAGGTCAATCCCCGTACTTTCCAAGAAGGAGATCTAGTAGTAAAGAAACTGCTCCCAGCCCAGAAAGATAAAATCGGGAAATGGGCAGCCAACTACGAAGGACCCTTTGTGGTCAAGCGAGCCTTCTCAGGGGGAGCCCTTATCCTCACCAATATGGATGGAGAAGAGCTCCGATATCCTATCAACTCAGATGCGGTGAAAAAATACTACGCCTAAAAACATTGCTCATGACCCGTCAGGATGAAAACTCGCAAAGAGCGTCCTGGGCAAAAGATAGGGTCGATATTCCTCGCTAGGACACGTCCTAGGCAAAAATTGGAGGTGAAAAAAAAAAAAAAAAAAAAAAAAAAAAAAAAAGAATGAAAGAGCAATGATTACCTTAGCCGAAAACCGCAAAGGCGACTAAGGTAATACCTCCACAACATCAAGCAAACTTCGCATAGTCTTCACTCCGGGCTCGGGCATCTCAACTGAAGGGACCAGGAGAAATGGGGAAACAAAGATCACAGACATGATTGTGGCACCCTCATACAGTTTAGCCAACCCTGGCCAGCCATGCTTACAAATTCTTTTGTAAAACCCCCATGTAAAAACAAACCATCTGGTTTCATCAATAAAATCGTCTTTCTCTCTTTACCTACTTGTGTAAATGCCTCTATATTAACGAAATATGAGCATGCATAAAACAAGCAATTCAAGAAAGCATAAAAAACAAAAGACGCACATCACCAACCAGGGCCATCCCAAGAAAAACACAGTGTAGCCTGCTAGATCGAAAACCCGCAAAGGGCGGTCTAGGCAAAAAAATAAGGCCTTCGTAAAAATAACAAGCCCATCAGAATGCCTCACACGAAGAATCAAAACCCGCTAGATCGAAAACCCGCAAAGGGCGGTCTAGGCAAAAGATAGGGTCAAAACAAAAAGAAAAGACAAAAATCACGAGAGAACAAAAAGAAGGAAAGTACCGGTCACTTTCTAAATGTCCTCAAATAAAATTGCATTAACAGCATCCACACACAAATAGTCGCACAAAAATGACTTTGTCAAAAGTAAAACAAACAAAAATACTATAGGAAAACAAAAAGCATTCAGTCTCATGCTTGCATTCATGAAAAACAAAAAAAAAAAAAGGGGGGTATCCCGGTATGAATTCACCGACCTTCTTGCACTAACCAAAAAGCTTTACCTTTGCCTTCCTTTACAAAAGCCAGCGTAACAAAAGAAGCTTAAAAAGGAAAAAGGCATACGCGCAATAAAAAGCCAAAAATCCATAATCGCGAGAAAAAAGAAATAAAACCGTGAGAAAAAGGCAGGACAAAAATTAAGACTACCTCAACCAATAAAAACCGACTACCAAGCAAAAGTCAAACACAAAAAGAAGACCCGACCAGCAAGAGTCGGATAACCACCAACAAAAATCAAAAGAACTAAAATCCCCAGCAATCAATGAAGCTGGATGAACAACAAACCAAATCCCCGGTACAGTCCGGATGACCATTCAAGAAGACCAAGAATATCTACCAGAGAGTCGGCGCATGAGCCACCCGAGCAGTAAGCCGCCACCACCACCAGTCCTACGCAACGGACTGTACCAGCCTGATAGGGGGTTTATACCTATCAACCAGCACGCAAGAAGCGCCTAGCAGGCGCATGGGCCACCTGAACTGTAAGCCGCCGTTACCACCCTGATGGGGGGTTCATACCCATCCAGTCCCACACAACGGACTGCACCTACCAGCCTGATGGGGGGTTTATACCCATCAACCGAAGGATCGGCTACGTCAAGAGTAGTATCCGGAGGTTCTACCACTCATCAACCGAAGGATCGGCTACGTCCAGAGTAGTATCCGGAGGTTCTACCACTCATCAACCGAAGGATCGGCTACGTCCAGAGTAGTATCCGGAGGTTCTACCACTCATCAACCGAAGGATCGGCTACGTCCAGAGTAGTATCCGGAGGTTCTACCACTCATCAACCGAAGGATCGGCTACGTCCAGAGTAGTATCCGGAGGTTCTACCACTCATCAATCGAAGGATCGGCTACGTCCAGAGTAGTATCCGGAGGTTCTACCACGTGTCAACCAAAGGGATCGGCTACCAAGAGTAGTATCCTAGAGGCGCACAAACACAACATCTCCCCAGAGGATCAACCGCCACAAGACGGGACGTCCGAAGGGTAGCCGGGCAAGAGGGTCAACTCCTTTACCTTCCTGTCAATCTGTCTGGCACAAAGTTGACTAGTCAGGTAAAGGGGGGGCAGCTGTAGACCCCAAATCTTGCCCGGCCTCCAAATAAAGTCAGAAAGCTTCCTATTTGAAGACGGCTGGAGCTTAACAAGCCACTAGGAGAGACTATTAGGCTCCCGTACCAAGATAGGAAGGTTTTTTGGCCCAAAATAAAGTTTCTCGCCTTGAAGGGACGAGACCGCCGTCTGGGAATACCAGACCGCCGTCTCGTTTCAGCGCCAGGACGAGACCGCCGTCTCGACTTTCCAGACGGCGGTCTCGACACTCGCAAAAACGAGACGGCGGTCTGGGTTTTCCAGACGGCGGTCTCGATTCTCGCCAAGTCGAGACGGCGGTCTGCATTTTCCAGACAGCGGTCTCGACCCCGTGACATGAGCGAGACGGCGGTCTCGAATTACGAGACGGCGGTCTCGACCCTGTCAGGCGAGAACGGCGGTCTCGACCCTGACAGCGCGAAAAACTATAAATAGGGGCTCTCCCCCCCTCATTTCCACACAGAAAAACAAGAGCTCTCCCTTCTCTCTAGATTTTCTCTCTCTAAGAATCCCTCCGAGGCATTTCTGGAGTTTCTGAGCATCTTTAGGGATAGACTGAGCGTTCTAAATCTTCTTAAGAATCCCTCCGAGGCATTTCCGGAGTTTCTGAGAGTGTAGAGTGAAGGGTTGCCAAAACGCACCCTCTTTTTGAATATAAAAGCTTGTTTTGGAGGTGCATATCCTCATTCTCTTTTTTAAATTACTGCTATTTAAATTATGCGATAAAAGCTAGGGCCATGTAGTCACATATTTAAATTCCGCATAATAAAAAGGGTAAAAGCGCAATTTTCCAAGTTTAATTATTCACAAATAAAGCCGGCCTGTCATAGGGAACCCGAAAGGGGCGTCGTAAAGGGACTAACACTCCCTTTACACATAACTAACTCCCTTACCCAACTCTGGTTCTAATGACCAAGTTGGTTTTCGAAAACCAACGCCTTTTTAAACCCCTTTTCCGATGTTTATGGTAAAAATATCGGTGGCGACTCCATAGAACCCAAAACAAATAAATCCCTGGGTTAGCCCGGTTATCGGACAATTCAGGGATACTTTTGAAAACCTCATCTCTAGGTTAGCCCGGTTATCGGACAACCTAAGGACGTTGTAACCACCAATAAAAAACGCGAAAATCAAAGAAGAGTCGAAAAACCATCGTGTCGCTCCGACCGCGCCCCCATTTTCGGGGAGGCGGCGACAGTCAAGTATCGCTTTATGTCCTGATACCAAGGGGTTTTATCTTTTTCATTATCCACCATCATACAAAAGGCTTGTTTGTCGTGCCTTTTGACTTGGATGATGGGCATCTCATGTTCTTGCCCTAGTGCGAACATGGATGATAATGTTGCCAGCGCATCCGCAATCTGGTTATCCTCCCGAGGGATATACTCGAAACTAATGTTTTCCATTTGTGAAGTCATCTTACGGATATGCTCCAGATAAGGGATTAATTTGGAGTTTCTAGTTTCCCATTCACCCTTGAGCTGGTAAATAACAAGGGATGAGTCACCGAATACTTTGAGTTTGGTTACCCCGTGATCTAAGGCCGCTTGAATACCTAGAGCACAGGCTTCATATTCTGCCATATTGTTTGTGCAATCAAAGTTTAATCTCGGCATTACTTGGGATATATTTCTTTTCGGGAGATATTAAAATAGCTCCGATCCCGTGTCCTAGTAAATTTGAAGCTCCATCGAAGAACATGATCCACTCATTATTCTCTAGTTCTTCATGTTGGATGTGCATTATGTGCTCATCCGGAAAGTCATCTTGGAGGGATTGATATTCGATCCGTTGGCCCATGTGCCAGGTAATCTGCCAAAGGACTCGCCTTTGATAGCTTTCGAGTGACATGAATAATATCAAATTCTGAGAGGAGTACTTACCATCTAGCTATCCTTCCGGTCAAAATGGGTTTTTCAAATAAGTATTTGATGGGGTCCATTTTGGAAATTAACCAAGTTGTATGTCCGACCATATATTGTCGAAGGCGTTGAGTTGCCCACACCAATGCACAACATGTTTTTTCGAGTGGTGTATAACGGGTCTCATAGTTTAGAAATTTTTTACTGAGGTAATATATGGCTTGTTCTTTCTTACCAGTATCATCTTGTTGACCGAGTACACATCCCATGGATTCGTCGAGTACTGATAGGTAAAGAATTAAGGGTCTCCCTTCCACAGGTGGTATCAGTACTGGAGGATTAGTTAGGCATATTTTGATCTTTTCGAAGGCTTGTTGGCATTCATCGTTCCAAACTGTCGATTGGTTTTTACGCAATAACTTGAAGATGGGCGTACATTTATCTGTTAATTGTGCAATGAACCGTGCGATGTAGTTTATTCGGCCTAAGAACCCTCTGACTTCTTTTTCTGTTCTTGGTGGAGGCATTTCTATGATTGCCTTTGTCTTATCAGGGTCCACCTCAATTCCTCTTTTACTAACAATAAACCCAAGGAGTTTTCCTGATCGTACTCCGAATGTTCATTTAGCCGGGTTGAGCTTAATCTGGTATTTTCGAAGTCGATTGAATAGTTTCTTTAAGTGTAGGAGGTGATCTGTCTCATTTTTGGACTTGACAATCATATCATCCACGTATACTTCGATTTCTTTGTGGATCATATCGTGAAATAGTGTAACCATAGCCCTTTGATAGGTTGCCCCTGCATTCTTAAGTCCAAAAGGCATTACTCTATAACAAAATGTCCCCCATGGCGTAATGAAGGAAGTTTTTTCTCTATCTTGAACAGCCAATTTAATTTGGTTATACCCTGCATATCCGTCCATGAAAGAATAGAGAGTATTTGTAGCAGTGTGATCTACCAACGTATCGATATGTGGTAAGGGAAAGTCATCTTTTGGACTTGCACGGTTTAAGTCCCGGTAATCTACGCATACTCTGATTTTTCCGTTTTTCTTTACAACTGGCACGATGTTTGCCAGCCATTCAGGGTATTTTGAAACGATCAGGAAATTGGCATCCAACTGTTTCTCTACTTCTTCTTTAATTTTTAAGGACCATTCTGGTTTTACTCTTCTGAGTTTCTGTTTAACGGGCCGAAATCCCTCTTTTAATGGTAATCGATGCTCCACTATACTTTTATCGATTCCAGGCATATCATGGTAGGACCACGCAAACACGTCCATATATTCTCTTAGCAATTGTATTAGTTTTTCTCTGACATCATCGTCAATTTGGGTCCCAATATTTACTTCTTTCTTATCATCTTCTGATCCCAAATTGATAGACTCAGTTTTCTCCTGATGGGGCTGTATTGATTGAGCTTCTTTTTCTAACAGTCTTTGCATGTCCGGGGAAATGGTCCCCTCCTCACTGTCTGACTCAATCCATTCGTCTTCAGCTTTCAGATCTTCCAAGGAGTTTTCAATCACAGACATGACTGTATGGGTTATGCTTTGTTTTAGATTCCTTTATTAGATGTATGAGAGAGAAAAGAATGAAAGAGAAAAAAAATGCCTCATTGTATTGATAGAAGAAAATATTTACAAAGCCCAATTTAACCAAAAATCTCGTGATCATGGGCAAGGATCACGAGAAATACATCAGAAGCTTTTATTATTTCTTTATGTTTATTGCAAAAAAAATGGTAAAAATGATGAGCCCTAATCTGCTGGTCTCCCTTATCCCGTCTTTTACTCGGGCTTTGATAAGGGTTGGTCGTCCACCTTTGGAGTAGATGCGTCAAAGGTAATCCATCCCGCATCTATTAAATCTTGGACCTTATGCTTTAAAGCCATGCAATTATCTACAGAATGTCCTGGAGCGTCCGAATGATAATTGCATTTTTCATTTGGTTTATACCATTCTGGATAGGGTGGCTCCATTTTCTTGGGAGGGATACGTACGAGGAGCTTGGCGTCCAATAATTTCAAAAACAGACTTCCGTAGGAGGTAGGTATGGAAGTGAATTTCCTCTCTTGTCTGCGTGGCTTGGTTTGTTGGGAGGAGGCAGAAGGAGTGGTAATATTAATTGCATTCACGTCTCCTTCCTTCTTCTTTCCAAAATTCTTTTTAAAAGTTTGAGTAGAAGAATTGGAGGGAGTTTGTTGTACAATTCTTCCACTCTTCAAACCTTGCTCTACTCTTTCTCCTATAATGACTACATCCGCAAAGAGTGTTGATGTATTCCCTATCATTTTGTCGTAATAAGGACCAGTCAGAGAATTGATGAACATGGATGTAGTTTCCTTGTCGGATAGAGGAGGTTCCACTTGTGCTGCCAATTCCCTCCATCTTTGGGCATATGCTTTGAAGGATTCGTCGTTTTTCTTGCTTAATAATTGTAGATCTGCTCTTTCAGGGGTCAGATCAATATTGTATTTATAACGACGAAGAAACGCATCTGCCAGATGTCTCCAGGTTTGGATTTGCCCTCCTTCTAGTTGCATATACCAGTTTAAAGCTGATTCAGCCAAGCTCTCCTGAAAGCAGTGGATCAGGAGTTTTTCATTATCAGCATGTGCAGCCATCTTACGGCAGTACATTGTAAGATGGCTTCTTGGACAGGTCGTTCCCATGTATTTTGGGAAATCCGGAGTTTTGAACTTGTTAGGGAATTGGATATTTTTGACGAGGCACATATCAGCCGCCTCTTTTATATCAAAGTTATGACCTTCCATGGCTCTCAGCCTCTCTTCAAGAGCAGTGATTTGTTGTTTTGATACTTCAGGAGCATGAATATGTACTGTTCTTGTGTCAGATTGATCGTGCTCATTTTGAGGTTCCTCTTCTTCTTCTTGGTGAGAGGCTTGTCCATTCTGAGGACCCTCTTGATGAAGATTCTGTTGATGCATCATTTCTAACATTTGAGCCATTTGTTCTTTCAGCGTAGTAAGCTCAGCGGTGAGCTTCCGGTTTTGTTCTTCTAGTTGTTCCATCTTCTTAGCCTTTTGAGCACGAGTGAGGACGGGCGGAAGACCAGCCACCTTCTAAATGATTTTAATGATTCTTATTATAACTTTTTATTTTAAATGATTAGCGTGGAATAAATATGCCCTAGGATGAATGTGTTTATGTATGAGAGATTTTATTATGATGATGTTTATGCATACTTTTCTTAATGCATTGGTTTTCTCTCTTGGTTTTACACTTATTGAATGATATGGTATGAATGATACGACTTTGTCAAAAAAAAAATTTTTTTTTTTTACAAAAGGTATTTTTATGGTTTTAACTGGTTTTACCTTTTTTATGACCCTTTATCTCTTTTGTCGGTCAGCGTGGCTACTTAGCTTATAAAGAACCTGAAACCAGGCTAGCTTAACTGAAGACTGTCCAAGATAAAGGTGGTTTGTCTTATCACTTTTATGATTTTTAGGGTTTTTTCATTTTTTTGTCTGTTATATGATTACCCTATGCTAATGCATCAATACAAATGCAGCAAACGTATGTACACACAATTCATACATCCACGAGCAAAGCCACGCTTAATTAATCACGAGGTGGGATTTTCCTGCAGAGATGTGCTTGGTTTAGGTGGTTCTAATTGTTCTCACCAGGCCAAAGGTTCCCAAGGTGCCCCCATTATAGGGACCTCTCAATCTCTCAGTCCTCGGGTCATGCACGGAACTCCGTGTCGACACCCTTAGACCAAAAGAAGAGAGTTATCACCTTGAGTTGGTGGTTTCCGACAACGGATGTAGCCCCGTGTGCCAACAAGCCGGTCGTATCTGCCACCCACTCCCTAAAGGTATTCACTCTTGCCCCCGGGTATAGAGGGACTGTTGTGTGCAAGGGTTTTTGTGTGCAGTTTATATTTCAAACAATTTGCAGAAGTAATCATACAGCAGTTATTAAAGCCATACAGTAAAAACATACGGAGGGTAAAGGCGTAATTTCAAATCTTTACTTAGTTTTGAATTTATCTGTCACTAAGTGGGATCAACTCTCTAGCTTCCCCAGTGGAGTCGCCATCTGTCGCCGCCGTCCCTTTCTGACGTCTGAGGACGTCTCGAACGTTTATGCGAGCGGTCGCGAAAAGATGGTTTAGACTCGCGTATTTGTTTTAAAATATATTCATTGCTTCCGAGGTGTCCAACAATTGAATTATCCTCTAATAAAAGCAAGGTTTTCGAAAAGGGGTTCTTATGGAGTCGCCACCAATGTTTTGACCATAAACATTGGAAAAGGATAAAAGGCATTGATTTTAATGAAAACCAAACTTGGCCATTATAACCAGAGTTAGGTAAGGGAGTTAGTTACGTGTGGGGAAGGTGTTAGCACCCCACAACGCCCCTTTCGGGTTCCCTATGACAGATCAATTCGTTTAAAGAGAAGACTTCGAGAAATTACGCGATTACCCTATTTTATTGCATAATATTGAAATGGCTATCTACATAATTTTATATAAATAAAGCTAAATAAAGCAATAAAAGAGATATTAAAATGGCTATCTACATGATTTTATTCTACATGGCGTAAACAATAAATAAAGCTAAATAAAACAATAAATAAAGCAATAAAAGAGAAGAGAATTGAAAAGAACCTCCGTAGCAAGCTTTATATTGAGAATCTCGAACTGTGAGGATGCGTTTTGGCAACCCCTCTCTCTACACAGACTCTCCTCACCAATACAAGATCGACTCCACTAAAAATTTAAAGAAGAATCAAATGCCGGAATATAATTCCTTAACCGATTGTTACCTATTTAAGGCAATCGGAAAGATCATTCGAGAGAGGGAGAGAAGTAGACAAGTGCTCTGAGTTTTTTAAGGTGTTTCAGAGCTCTCTGGAGTGTCTGTGTTCTGAAAAAGTGGCAAATGAGCCTCCTATTTATAGTTTTCGCAGCTGGCGCGCTTTGGGACGGCCGTCTGGGTTGGGACGGCCGTCTGGACTGGGATGGCCGTCCCAAATGGCAATTTTACACAGGGCGAGACCACCTGGGGACCCGGGACGGCCGTCCCATTTAAATTGGGCTTTGGGACGGCCGTCCCACTTTCGGGACGCGCGTCCCACTTGATTCTGGCAGGTTGGGACGGCCTGTTGTATTTGGGACCACCTGTTGTGTTTGGGACGGCCTGTTGTGTTTGGGACGGCCTGTTGTATTTGGGACCACCTGTTGTGTTTGGGACCACCTGTTGTGTTTGGGACGGCCTGTTGTGTTTGGGACGGCCTGTTGTATTTGGGACCACCTGTTGTGTTTGGGACGGCCTGTTGTGTTTGGGACAAGTTGTTGTGTTTGGGATGGCTGTCCCAGTTTGGGACGGCTGTCCCAACCTGTTTTGGCCTGCCTTCGCGTTTTGGGACCCCCGGGAAGCTTTCCTTTCCTTTTTCGGACGTCGTTTGATGCCGATGTGTGTCCGTTGAAGCTTTATCTTCATATAGGGAGTCTTCTTGGCCTTCATTAAAATGTTGGGCGAGCTTTATCTTGTTATGGGTGATCTTTTTGTCTTTATTTGAGAAACCGGGCAAAATTAGGGGTCTACAGCGATCATATCATCCACATATACTTCGATTTCTTTGTGGATCATATCATGAAATAACGTTACCATAGCCCTTTGATAAGTAGCCCCTACATTCTTAAGTCCAAAAGGCATTACTCTATAACAGAATGTACCCCACGGCGTAATGAAGGAAGTTTTTTCTCTATCTTCAACGGCCAATTTAATTTGGTTATACCCTGCATATCCATCCATGAAAGAATAGAGAGTATTTGTAGCGGTATGATCTACCAGCATATCAATATGTGGTAAGGGAAAATCATCTTTTGGACTTGCATGATTTAAGTCCCTGTAATCTACGCATACTCTGATTTTTCCATTTTTCTTTATAACCGGCACGATGTTTGCCAACCATTCAGGGTATTTTGACACGATTAGAAAATTGACATCCAACTGTTTTTCTACTTCTTCCTTAATTTTTAAGGACCATTCTGGATTTACTCTTCTGAGCTTCTGCTTAACAGGCCGAAATCCCTCTTTTAGTGGTAATCTATGCTCCACTATACTTTCATCAATTCCAGGCATATCATGGTAGGACCAAGCGAATACATCCACATATTCTCTTAGCAACTGTATCAGCCTTTCCCTGACATCATCATCAATTTGGGTACCAATATTTACTTCTTTTTTATTGTCTTCTTGTCCCAAATTGATGGCCTCAGTTTTCTCCTGATGGGGCTGTATTGACTGAGCTTCTTTTTCTAACAGTCTTTGCATGTCCGGGGAAATGGTCCCCTCCTCACTGTCTGACTCAATCCATTCGCCTTCGGCTTTCGGATCTTCCAGAGAGTTTTCAATCACAGACATGACTGTATGGTTATGTTTTGTTTTAGATTTTATTCAATTATTTTGGAATGAGAGAGAAAAGAATGAGAAGCATATGAATATTATGAAAATGCCTCATTGTATTGATGAAAAGAAAATATTTACAAAGCCCACTTTAACCAAAAAATCTCATGATCATGGGCGAGGATCACGAGAGATACATCGGAAGCTTTTTGATATATTTTTTTTATTATATATATTTTTTGTATTTATTTTTATTAGATGACAAAATGATGAGCCCTAAATTGCTGATCTTCCTTAGCCCATCCTTCATTCGGGTTTGGAAAGAGGCTGGTCATCCACTTTTGGAGTAGATGCATCAAAGGTAATCCACCCTGCATCTATTAGATTCTGGACCTTGTGCTTTAAGGCCACACAGTTTTCAACGGAGTGTCCCGGAGCGCCCGAATGGTAATCACAGTTTTCATTAGACTTGTACCATTCTGGATATGGTGGCTCTATTTTCTTGGGAGGGACACGCACGAGGAGCTTGGCGCCCAACAATTTCAAAAACAGACTTCCATAGGAGGTAGGTATGGAAGTGAATTTCCTCTCTTGTCTGCGTGGCTTGGTTTGTTGCGAGGAGGAAGAAGGAGTGGCAATGTTGATTGCATTTACAGTTCCTTCCTTCTTCTTTCCGAAGCTCTTTTTAACATTTGGAGTAGAGGAATTAGAGGAAGTATGCTGTGTGATTCTTCCGCTTTTTAGACCTTGCTCTACTCTTTCTCCTATAATTACCACATCCACAAAGAGTGTTGATGTGTTCCCTATCATTTTGTCATAATAGGGACCAGTCAGAGAATTGATAAACATGGATGTAGTTTCTTTGTCGGATAGAGGAGGTTCTACTTGTGCTGCCAATTCCCTCCATCTTTGGGCATATGCCTTAAAGGATTCATCGTTTTTCTTGCTTAGCAATTGTAGATCTGCTCTTTCAGGGGTCAGATCAATGTTGTACTTGTAACAACGAAGAAATGCATCTGCCAGATGTCTCCATGTTTGGACTTGCCCCCCTTGCAGTTGCATATACCAGTTTAAGGCTGATTCAGCTAAACTCTCCTGAAAGCAATGGATCAGGAGCTTCTCGTTGTCAGCATATGCAGCCATCTTACGGCAGTACATTGTAAGATGGCTTTTGGGGCAAGTTAGTCCCATGTATTTTAGGAAGTCCGGAGTTTTGAATTTATTAGGGAATTGGATATTTTTAACGAGGCACATATCAGCCGCCTCTTTTACATCAAAGTTATGCCCCTCCATAGCTCTCAACCTTTCTTCAAGAGCAGTAATTTGTTGCTTTGATACTTCCGGTGCATGAATATGTACTGCCCTTGTATCAGATTGGTCATGTTCATCCTGAGGTTCCTCTTCTTCTTCTTGGTGAGAGGCTTGTCCACTTTGAGGACCCTCTTTTTAGAGGTTCTGTTTGCGCATCATGTCCAACATTTGAGCCATTTCCTCTTTCAGCGTATTAAGCTCAGTGGTGAGCTTTCGGTTTTGCTCTTCTAGTTGCTCCATCTTCTTAGCTTTCTTAGCACGAGTGAGGACGGGCGGAAGACCAGCCACTTTCTAAATGATTTTAACGATTTTTATTATAGCTTTTTATTTCAAATGATTGGTGTGAAATAGATATGCCTTACACAATAACTTTGGTATCTTCTCAAAAGCCTACGTTTTAAGGATACCATACCCACCTTAATGTGTTAACTTCCTTTTTTCAAAGGTTGCCAACATACCTTAGCGCACTTATCTCTTCTGGGAAGGCGATAAATGCATTTGGGTCTCTTTCGCTATTGTCTAAGGATATCTAATAAATCCTAGAATGAATGTGTTTATGTATGATAGATTTATTATGATGATGTTTATGCATACTTTTCTTAGTGCATTTATTTTCTCTCTTGTTTTACCACTTATTGGATGATGTGGTACGAATGATACGACTTTGCCAAGAATCTTTTTATTATAAAAAGGAATTTTTATGGCTTTCAATCGTTTTTATATTTTTTATGACCCTTTATCTCTTCTGTCGGTCAACGTGGCTACTTAGCTTACAAAGAACCTGAAACCAGGCTAGCTTAACTGAAGACTGTCCGAGATAAAGTTGGCTTATCTTATCACTTTTTATGATTTTTAGGGTTTTTCACTATTTTGTTGTATGATTACCCTATGCTAATGCATCAATACAAATGCAGCAAACGAATGCACACACAATTCATACATCCACGAGCAGAGCCACGCTTATTTAATCACGAGGTAGGGTTTTCCTGAGGAAATGTGCTTGGTTTAGGTGGTTCTAAACTGTTCTCACCAAGGCCAAAGGTCCCCAAGGTGCCCCCATTATAGGGACCTCTCAATCTCTCAGTCCTTGGGTCATGCACAGAACTCTGTGTCGACATCCTTAGACCAAAAGAAGAGAGTTATCACCTTGAGTTGGTGGTTTCCGACAACGGTTGTAGCCCTGTGTGCCAACAAGCCGGTCATATCTGCCACCCACTCCCTATAGGTATTCACTCTTGCCCCCGGGTATAGAGGGACTGTTGTGTGCAAGGGTTTTTGTGTGCAATTTATATTTCAAACAATTTTTCAAAAAATAATCATACAGCAATTATTAAAGCCATACAATAAAACATACGGAAAAAGGGTAAAGGCGTAATTTCAAATATTTACTTAGTTTGAGTTTTATCCGTCACTAAATGGGATCAACTCTCTAGCTTCCCCAGTGGAGTCGCCATCTGTCGCCGCCGTCCGTTCCGACGTCCAGGGACATCTCAAACGTTTATGCGAGCGGTCGCGAAAAGATGGTTTAGACTCGCGTTTTATGTTAAAATTATGTTCATTGCTTCCGAGGTGCTCAACAACTGAACTATCCTCTAATAAAAGCAAGGTTTTCGAAAATGGGTTCTTATGGAGTCGCCACCAATGTTTTGATCGTAAACATTGGAAAAGGATAAAAAGGCGTTGATTTTATTAAAAACCAAACTTGGCCATTATAACCAGAGTTAGGTAAGAGAGTTAGTGTTAGCACCCCACAACGCCCCTTTCGGGTTCCCTATGACGGATTAATTCATTTAAGTGAAGATTATGAGAAATTACGCGATTACCCTATTTTATTGCATAATGTTAAAAATGGCTATCTACATGACTTTATTTCTTATTGCATACAGAAAGCAATAAATAAAGCAGTAAAAGAGAAGAGAATTGAACAGAACCTCCGTAGCAAGCTTTGTATTACGAATCTTTAATCGTGAGGATGCGTTTTGGCAATCCTTCGCTCTACAAAGACTCTCCTCTCCAAATACAAGATCGACTCGACTCAATTTTACAGAAGAATCGAATGCTGGAATATGTTCCTTAACTGATTGTTACCTTATTAAGGCAATCAGAGAGTTCATTCGAAGAGGGAAGAGGATAGACAAGTACTGGGAGTTGTCTGGTGTGTGAAACAGTGACAAATGAGCCTCCTATTTATAGTTTTTCGCTGACTCCACATTTGGGACGGCTGTCTGGGTTGGGACGGCCATCTGGGTTGGGATGGTCGTCCCAACTGCATGATTTACAAAGGCTGGGACCCCCTGAAAAGCTTGGACTGGCAGTCCCACTTGGGACGGCCGTCCCACTTGGCCAGGGAAGGTTGGGATGGCCGTCTCGACCTTGGGACGACCGTCTTGACCTGTTTTGGCCAGCTTTTGTGTTCTGGGACCCCCGGGAAGCTTTCCTTTCTTTATTCGGACGTCGGTTGATGCCTATAAACGCCCGTTGAAGCTTTATCTTCGTATAGGAAGTCTTCTTGACCTTTATTGAGATGCCAGGCGAGCTTTGTCTTTGTTGTAGGAAGTCTCTTTAGCCTTTATTGAGAGACCGGGCAAAATTAGGGGTCTACAATCATTGAACAAAAAACTGATATCATTAACAAAGATTGGTCTAGCTCAAATGACTGTGAAAAGAAATTAATCCAGGATGATTGTATTGCCAAAAATATTATCATATCTGTACTCAACAAAAACAATTTTTTCAGGATAGCACACTGTCAGACTGCTGCACAAATGTGGAAGATTCTTGAAATGACCTATGAAGAAACAACAGAGATATGCCTAATGGTTAACTCGGATTCACCAAAAACCAGTGTAAGTTCTGACTCTATGAATTATAGTTCTTTACAAAATGCCTTTTATGAAATGCATGCTGTAGCAAAAAATTTAGAAACTGAAAACAAAAGATTAAAAAGCATGAATAGGATATTAGAAAACAATATCACTATTCTTGAAAAGAAAATTGTTGATGAAGAAATCAAAAATGAAAATTCAGATATAGATAATAACTTTGATTGCATGTGTAATGTTAAAGATTGTAAACATTGTCCTGAGTTGCAAGAAAAAGTAACATATTTAATAAAGACTGCATCTAAACTAGCAAAAGGAAAGACTAGTCTTGATATGATACTTGATTCTCAGAAATTAGTTATTGATCGGGGTGGCATAGGTTTTACACCCTCTATTGGAAAGAAAACCAGAGCATTTAAAAATTATTTTGCATATAGTAAATTTGCTTCGTCTCCGTTTGTTAAATGCTTTTATTGCATGAAAAAAGGACATTCTGTTAAACATTGTAGAATTAAGAAATATGCCATACCTAAAGGTAGAATGAAGTGGGTTCCCAAAAATTCACTCCATATAACATAATTGGACCCAGTAATTTTAAAGGGTACCAGAAACATGCCTAATCTGTTTTGCAGGAACAAAATCTGGAAGTTCCTGTGTATCAAATCAGCGAATTTTGTCTCTGGATATTCATGGACTGAGTATTTTAATTGATATAAAACTATTTCAATCGGTTAAAATCATTTACAGAGCATACCAGAAGAACAGTCCGTACAGTTTTAATTGGTTAAAAGCGAATTAATCGATTAAAATGTTCTCTGGAATATAGTTTTACTGTTTTAATCGATTAAAATGGATTCATATCAGTTAAAATCATTAAACAGGATAAAATTAACCGATTATTCCTTGTTTAAATCGATTATTATTCTGATACATTCTCTTTAGAACTTGATTAATCGATTGAGTATCAAATTAATCGATTAAATTTATACTTCCAGTGCAGAATTAATTGTTTATTTCAAAACTGTATTATTTTGTACTGCAACTACACTAATTTCATTTCAGGAAAAACAAAGTGAAGATCTCTGGTACCTTGACAGTGGCTGTTCCAAACACATGACAGGTGATATTACAAAATTTTGCAATCTTAAACTAAAGAATGGTGGGACTGTTGTCTATGGTGATGATAATAAAGGAAGAATTCTTGGAATAGGTGACATCAAATGTGCAGAATCAGGTATTATTAACAATGTTTTATATGTTGAGGGTTTAAAACATAATTTGATTAGTATTAGCCAGTCTGTGTGATAAAGGACACAAAGTTGTTTTTGGGCAAAATCAATGTCAAATTATCAGATCGGACTCGAACAGGTAATGATTACCTGGTAAGAGGATCAACAATATTTACATGTTAGATACTAATTCCGCTAAGAACTGTTGCTTAATTTCTAAAGAGAATGATTCCTGGTTATGGCATAGGAGGTTAGCTCATATTCATATGAATCATCTAAACAAATTAATTTCTAGAGATCTTGTAGTTGGGTTACCTAAACTCAAGTTTGTGAAAGACAAAGTATGTGATGCATGTCAAAAGGGGAAACAAGTCAAAAATTCTTTCTCACAGAAAAATATTGTTTCAACATCCAGACCTCTTGAACTTTTGCACATGGATCTCTTTGGTCCTTCTAGAACTATGAGCTTAGGAGGAAATCTATATGCACTTGGTTATTGTAGATGATTACTCAAGATTTACGTGGACATTGTTTTTGAAATTAAAATATGATACTTTCCATTTGTTTAAGAAATTTGCAAAACAAATTCAAAATGAAAAAGGCTATTTTATTTCTTGTATTCAAAGTGATCATGGGGGAGAATTTTCAAACGAAAAATTCAATAAATTTTGTGATAAACATGGTATCAAGCATAATTTTTCTGCTCCTAGAACTCCTCAACAGAATGGTGTAGTTGAAAGGAAAAACCGTTCTCTTGAAGAGCTTGCTAGGACAATGCTTAATGAGAAACAACTACCAAAATATTTTTGGGCTGATGTCGTTAGCACTGCTTGCCATGTATTAAACCGTGTTTTAATCAGACCCTTTCTTAAGAAAACCCCTTATGAATTATTCAAAGGTAAAAAGCCTAACATAAAATATTTTAGAGTATTTGGAAGTAAAGTTTTTGTCTTAAACAATGGAAAAGAAAATCTTGGAAAATTTGATTCCAAATTAGATGAAGGTATATTCTTGGGGTATTCTTTAAATAGCCATGCTTATAGAATCTTTAACAAAAGACTAAAAACTGTAGAAGAATATGTCCATGTTACATTTGATGAAACTAACCCAAATATGCAGAATGTTTCTGAATATAGTACAGAAGAAGATATTTTAACTGATAAAATGTATCAGTTAAAACTGCCAGAATCAACAGTTTCTCAAAAACAGGTTGAAGAAATTGAAGAAACTGAAGAGGAACTGCCCAAGGAATGGAAAACTCCAAGAAATCTTTCAATAGACAACATCATTGGTGAAATAAATCAGGGAGTTTCCACTAGAAGATCTTTAAATAAATTTTGCAATCACATGGCATTTGTATCACAAATTGAACCTAAAAACATATCTGATGCATTGAAAGATAATAATTGGATTAATGCTATGCATGATGAATTAAACCAATTTACAATAAATGAGGTATGGGAATTAATTCCAAAACCAGATAATGCCAATATTGTAGGAACAAAATGGGTTTTTAGGAATAAAGTGGATGAAAATGGCATAATAACTAGAAACAAGGTTAGATTGGTTGTTAAAGGGTATAATCAGCAAGAAGGAATTGATTTTGATGAAACATATGCTCCAGTAGCTAGATTAGAAGCTGTTAGACTATTACTTGCCTATGCTGCAATTAAAAATTTCAAGTTATTTCAAATGGATGTCAAAAGCGCTTTCTTGAATGGCTACTTAAATGAAGAAGTTTTTGTTACTCAACCACCTGGGTTTGAAGATCATATTCATCCAGAATATGTTTATAGACTGAAGAAAGCTTTGTATGGTCTCAAACAAGCCCCAAGACAATGGTATGAAAGGTTAAGTAACTTTCTTATTTCAAAGGGCTATCAAAGAGGTTTGGTTGACAAAACTTTATTTCTAAAGAAATTAAATAATGATGTAATTCTGGTTCAAGTATACGTTGATGACATCATATTTGGAGCTACTAATGAGTCTTTATGTAAAGATTTCATCAAAGATATGCAGGGGGAGTTTGAGATGTCTATGATGGGGGAACTTAACTACTTTCTTGGATTACAAGTTAAACAACTTCAAGAAGGAAGCTTTCTTCATCAATCCAAATACTGCACAGAACTCTTAAAGAAATTTGAGATGGAACACTGCAAGGAGGCATCAACACCTATGTCCACAAATTGTTATCTTGACTCTGATGAAAAAGGAAAATCTGTTGATGAAACTAAATATAGAGGGCTTATTG
The DNA here is from genome assembly GCA_963425845.1 of Sphenostylis stenocarpa. NCBI lineage: Eukaryota > Viridiplantae > Streptophyta > Magnoliopsida > Fabales > Fabaceae > Sphenostylis > Sphenostylis stenocarpa. The sequence goes on along the minus strand of OY731404.1, from coordinate 12,721,829 downwards.
GTTCTTTGCTATATTTAACAGCAAGTAGACCTGACATTATGTTCAGTGTTTGTATGTGTGCCAGGTTCCAATCTACACCAAAAGAGTCTCATCTTACTCGCTGCAAAAAGGATCCTCAAATATCTCAAAGGAACCTTAAATGTTGGGTTATGGTATCCAGGTGAGTCAAAACTAAATCTAGTTGGATACTCGACTCAGATTTTGCAGGTTGTAAGCTTGACAGGAAAAGCACCGAGTGGCATCTGTCATCTCCTTGGAAGCGATCTAATTTCATGGCACGGTAAAGCGAGTCATGTGTTGCTCTTTCTACGGTCGAAGCGGAATACATTGCAGCTGGGAGTTGTTGTGCTCAATCTCTTTGGATCAAACAACAGCTTGAGGATTATGGTTTAATTCTCGAGAAAAATTCCTCTCTTGTGTGATAATACTAGTGCTATTATGTTAACAAAAAATCCAATCCAACATTCTAGGACAAAGCATATAGAAATAAGACATCATTTCATTAGAGATCATGTTTTGAAAGGTGATTGCGAAATCTTCTTTATAGAAACTGAAAAACAACTAGCAGATATTTTTACAAAACCTCTTGCTCGTGATCGGTTTTTCAAAATTCGCACTGAATTAGGCATTTTAGATGCATCAAACATTACTTAGATTTCAATAACTGGTTGTTTTAATCAATAAAAAATCTTTTAAATCGATTAAAAGAATTTATACAACATTTTTCTTTACTATTTTAATCAATTAAATGTCGAATTAATCGATTAAATGCACTTATGTTTCATACTTTCAAAATCCTTCACTAGATTAATCGATTAAAACTTTATTTCAATCGATTAAAATCATTAACAAGAACTTTTTAATCGATTTTTTCCTGTTTTGAATCGATTTTTATTCTGGAAAGATAAATTAAAGGCTTTAGTTAATGGTTGTTCTTGTAACATGCTACTAAAGCGTGATTCCCTTATCTTTACACGTGTTAATTGTATTCATTACAAACGTGTTAATGAAGATAAGTTTGAATCAACTTTGATTGGTCTTTACATGAGTAAGATATCATATTCATTTTTTTTCTCAAATTTTCAAAATCTCAAAACTTATTACATACATTTGCATTATTTCTCTTCTGTTCCCTATTTTTTTTTATGAAGTCAAAAGGGGGAGAATAGTTAGTTGCTTTACTTTTGATCAGAGATAATTCTTTATTTAGGAAGCAACAATTTAGGGGAAGAAATAGGAAAATAATTCATTTCTTTATTACTCACTAATCTGTTTTATCAAGTGACTTCTTTTGCAGAGTTATTTTTCAAATTGGTGTTTGTCTTCATCAAATAGGGGGAGACTGTAAGTGATGAAGATCTTATTGAAATTCTCTGACAAAGATCATGTTGATTTGATGAAGTAAAAGATAAAGTCAAAGTCAACTTTGTAGCAGTCAACAGTCACTTAGATAAAAGAGTAGAGAGATTAGTGTGTCCGCTGCTATGCTTAGGTATAATCATTTTTATCCTTTCTGCTGCATGAGGTTTCTTCACTTAAAAGATTTTGCAAAATGCCTCTAAAATCGTTTAAACAAGTTAAAAACAAAGTATTTTGACAAAAGCTTTCTTAAACAAGTTTTTAACTGATACAGTTTTGAAATAACCGATTAAAATCACTTAAAATGTTAAGAGAAGTGTTTTTGCAGTATTTTAATCGATACAACTTGGTTTTAATCGATTAAATCCACTTAACATTCAGGATGATCGATCAGAATGCAATTATGACCAATCAGAATCAGGATGATCGATCAGAATGCAATTATGACCAATCAGAATCAGGATGATCGATCAGAATGCAATTATGACCGATCAGAATCAGTTATGATCGATCAGAATTTAGTTATGACCGATCAGAACTCTTTTAATCGATTAAAACACGTTTCAATCGATTAAAACAACTTAGAAAATTTCTACACAGTGTTTTAATCGATTAAAAGAGTTCTGATCGGTCATAACTAAATTCTGATAGATCATAACTGATTCTGATCGGTCATAATTGCATTCTGATCGATCATCCTGATTCTGATTGGTCATAATTGCATTCTGATCGATCATCCTGAATGTTAAGTGGATTTAATCGATTAAAACCAAGTTGTATCAATTAAAATACTGCAAAAACACTTCTCTGAACATTCTTAGTGATTTTAATCGGTTATTTCAAAACTGTATCAGTTAAAAACTTGTTTAAGAAAGCTTTTGTCAAAATACTTTGTTTTTAACTTGTTTAAACGATTTTAGAGGCATTTTGCAAAATCTTTTAAGTGAAGAAACCTCATGCAGTAGAAAAGATAAAATTGATTATACCTAAGCATAGCAGCGGACACACTAATCTCTCTACTCTTTTATCTAAGTGACTGTTGACTGCTACAAAGTTGACTTTGACTTTATCTTTGACTTCATCAAATCAACAGGATCTTTGTCAGAGAATTTCAATAAGATCTTCATCACTTATAGTCTCCCCCTATTTGATGAAGACAAACACCACTTTGAATAATAACTCTCCAAAAGAAGTCACTAAGCATAGCAGCGGACACACTAATCTCTCTACTCTTTTATCTAAGTGACTGTTGACTGCTACAAAGTTGACTTTGACTTTATCTTTAACTTCATCAAATCAACAGGATCTTTGTCAGAGAATTTCAATAAGATCTTCATCACTTACAGTCTCCCCCTATTTGATGAAGACAAACACCACTTTGAATAATAACTCTGCAAAAGAAGTCACTTGATAAAACAGATTAGTGAGTAATAAAGAAATGAATTATTTTCCTATTTCTCCCCCTAAATTGTTGCTTCCTGACTAAAGAATTATTTATGATTAAAAGTAAAGCAACTAAAGCAACTATTCTCCCCCTTTTGACTTCATAAAAAAAGAATAGGGGACAGAAGAGAAACAATGCAAATGTATGTAATAAGTTTTAGATTTTGAAAATTTAAACAAATACGATATATTACTCATGTAAAGATCAATCAAAGTTGATTCAAACTTATCTTCATTAACACGTTTGTAATGAATACAATTAACACGTGTAAAGATAAGGGAATCACGCTTTAGTAGCATGTTACAAGAACAACCATTAACTAAAGCCTTTAATTTATCTTTCCAGAATAAAAATCGATTCAAAATAGGAAAAAATCGATTAAAAAGTTCTTGTTAATGATTTTAATCGATTGAAATAAAGTTTTAATCGATTAATCTAGTGAAGGATTTTGAAAGTATGAAACATAAGTGCATTTAATCGATTAATTCGACATTTAATCGATTAAAACAGTAAAGAAAAATGTTGTATAAATTCTTTTAATCAATTTAAAAGATTTTTTATTGATTAAAACAACCAGATTTTGAAATCTAAGTAATGTTTGATGCAAATTTATGCCTAATCTAGTATAAATTTTGTAAAACTGATCATCTAGAAGGATGTTTAACAATAATATCAACTACATCGATTAAATTTTAACCAATAGATCCATCAAAATCTGAATAGAATCTTATTTAGCTAATTCAACTGATGTAAACTAGTTTTAGTTGATTAAATCCATTTTGTATCAGCTAAAAATATCAGGGATCTATGTAAAATTCTATCTAGGTTTTCCTAATTTGACTTAAAACCTATATTATATTAATCAAAGCTAAAAATATTGTTTCTGGTTAATAACCAGTTAATATTACAGTCCATAAAAGAGATTTTAGAAGTAAAAGAAATATGAGGTAAAGAGAAAAAAAGATAAGAATGGACCCTTTCTGTCCAAAAAAAACTCAATCATCCCTAGTTGCCTTGGTTCCACAATAACATCTGAAACTCCTTTAGAATTATTGAAAGATCCTCTTGTTGGTTTGTTGTTAGGGATGCCAGATCATTAGCATAAAATTGATCCCTGTACTGCCAATAAAACACACATACCCTGTGCCAATTTTAGCTTTTCATTCAATTCTTGAATTTTTGTTTCAGATTTGTCTCCTTACAGTATCACCTCGTGACCTTGATGATTAAAACTAATTCCAATGAATTTCACCAAGAGTCTTGAACCAATGCATGCCCAAAAATTATTCCAAATGTATTTCTAGGTAATACCAAGAAATTTAATGTAAATGTGTGTTCATTGAATCTCCAAGTTATTCTGTTCACACTTCCTAGTAATCAACAACTTATTATCGAAGCAACCATTACTGAAAAATCCTTGATAAACTATGTCTTCAGTCCCAACAACTTGACCCATTTGTCACTAATGAAATTATGTGTACTCCCAGAGTCTATAAGAAAAGAGACAGTCTACTTCTTGATAATTCCTTTGATTTCTAATGTATTACCACCCAGCATTCCATGTAAAGTATTGAGAGAAATGTAGACATCTGCAACTTGAATTATGTCTATGTTGTTGTCAAAATATAGTTTGTTCTTCCTCAAAGTCCATGACTTACACTATATCGGCCTCAATTTCTTCCTGGGCAAAGAAGATAGCGTTGGGCTTACCCCAAACTTTACATTTCAACTTATGCACATAACCCACACAATCCCTTTGCAATCATGTCAATAACTTCCTTTCTAAATATGGAAGTTGAGGTGCTACCTTTCGAATAGGTAGTTGCTGAAACAAACACCTAAAGCTTCAAACTGGTTGTAGAATGACTCTGCTACAAATTAACCAGAGTTGACCTTGTTTATGTTTCCGAATTGGACTCTTGTTTGCAGCAATTTATTTTCGAAAACTTTAAAAATTCCCTTTTGAAGTCTTGCAAGATGCATACCTTCTTGCAGAGACTGTGGTTTATGAATTCTCACAGATTTTTCCAGTTAACAAAGAAAAACTTCCCCAAGATTTATTCTTGAAACTGGGTTGATGCATGCAATGTTGCTGCCATGAAAAAGCCTTTCCATCCATGGATAACAGCAATAACTTTCCCACATTATGCCACTAGTCTAGTTTCCAATTCAGAGATTTGTTCAGCCTTCGCTAATCATGAAAATTTGTGCCATGGAAAGGAAATTGGATGTTCCATAATAGACTACTCAAATTTAGACATGTCCAAAACTCATTCGGCATTATTCATGATTGTCTTGCCACTATTCATGACAGTAATGGAAGAAACTAAATTCTCTAATGTATACTACAGTGAAATAATCGATTAATTCAAAAAGGAATCGATTAGTCTTGTACAAAATGAAATTAATAATATGATAACAGAATTTAAATTGATTAAAACAAAAAAGAATCGATTAATTTTGACATCTTAGTGTTTTTAGTTGATATAAATTCTTTTTAATCGATTAAAACAGCTAAACTCAAATCCTGATAACATTTTAATCGATTAATTCGTATTTCAATCGATTAAAATGGTACGGACAGATTTTCTGATATCCTCTGTAAGTTATTTTAATTGATTAATACTGTTTTATAACAATTAAAACAATCAGTTTATGAAAGTAGAACCTGATTCGCTGCTTTGAACTCCAAGGGATTCCCAGATTTTGTTCCTGCAAAACAAATTTAATATGTTTCTGGTACCCTTTATAGTTCTTGGGTCCAATTAGGTTATTTGAAATGACTTTAACTTTGGAATCCATTTCATTCTTCCTTTAGGAATAGCATACTTTTTAATTCTACGGTATTTTCCTGAATGACCTCTTTTCATGTAGTAAAAACATTTAATCACGAGTATGATTTCCTATTTACATTTGTTTTTCTGAATTTCATCCTAGATTTAAATCCTATGCCAGATTTGTCAAAAATTAGTTTTTGTGACCCAAGTAAAACGTCAAGATTAGCTTGACCTTGTGTAAACCTTGAAACGGTTTGTGATAAAAAATCAATTTTCTTTTGTAATTCTGAACAATTATTACAGGGTTTATTACATGCACAATCAGAATTATCATGAATTAATTTTAAGAAATCACCATCAGTTTCATCTTCAAGAATTCTCTTTTCAAGAGAGTCTACTTTATTTACTAGCCAATTATTCAATCCTTTTAGCCTATCATTTTCTTTTTGTAGTTTCTTAGCCTCTTCATGCATTTCATTAAATGCTTCTTGTAATGAATTATAATTCACTAAATTTGAAAAAGAACTAGAACTTACACTGCTGGATTGAGGATTTTGACTTGCCATTAGACATAAGTTGGCTTCTTCATTATCAGAATTGTCTGTTGATGAAGTATCATTGTCATCCCATGCTATATAGGCTCTTCTTAACTTGGAAAGTTTTACAAGAAAGTTTTGCAGTATATTAATCGATTGAATCGTGAAACAATCGATTAAATCAAAATAGAAGATTTTTTGTAAAGAGTTTTAATTGATACAAACGTTGTCATATCAGTTAAAACAAATTTGTTAAAGAATCAAGAACGTATTAATGGATTAAAAGAAGTTTTAACAGATTTAAACTGCACTTTTAACAGATTAAAAGAATCTTTTAACAGATTGTTTAAACCAGCAGTTTTGAAAATCTTCTATAAAAATAGTTTGGCTTGAACATTTCAAACACAACATTTGAACATCAATCTTAAGCAATCAAGCAAGCAAACTTTAGCATCTTTTCAAGAAAGATTCACGTTAGTTTTTGAGAAGTTCTTTGAAAATCTTTCTTGAGGCAACTTGATTTCTCCTGAAGAAGAAACACTTACAGCAGAATTGCATAAATTGGTTTGAGCATTCTAGTTTCTTCTTTTTCATTTCTTTACATTCTTTTTGTATTGTTTGGTGCCTGGAATTTGGGCACTCGGTTTCTCTGCTGACTGGAATTTGGTTGTAGAGGTTATCAAGAACTGGAATTTGGTTCTTGGTGAGAGGTTGAGTGCGGAAGCTGGAATTTGGTTCTTGTGGTAGATTAAGTGTAAGATTGTAAATCTATAAAACATTTTATCTAGTGAAACCCAGCTGAAATTTGGTCGGAGATTGGACGTAGCCCTGGTATTGGGTGAACCGAGTATAAAACACCGGTGATATCTTTCTTAACCTTTCTCTCCTTTAATTCATCGCTGCGTTTATATTTGATTGATTGCTTTGTGATTCAAGAACAGATCTAATATCTTATTTTTACAAATAAATAATCTATTATTTGGGAAAAACTTTCAAAGATCAATTCACCCCCCTCTTGATCTAAAACTACTTTTCTAACAATGCTTAGAACTGAATTAGGAATTCTGGATATATCTAGTATTGAATAATTGATTCTTTATTATGATTATGTGCTTTTTAATAGGTTGATAACATGCTCAATCGATTAAATTGTCTGAAAATTTTGAAATTATGTGTTTTAATCGATTGAAATTGCGAAATAATCTGTTGATTTTCGGATTCTCAATCTCTGTTCATGATGTATTACCAGTTTAATCGATTAAATAAGTTTTTAATCGATTTATTTCACTAACTCTGTTGCTCTGCATGCTTTTCTTTTACAAAACAATCGATTAAATCTTCGATTCAATCGATTTAATTCACTTTTGATACTCTACATGTTTTACTTTTACAAATCAATCGATTAAATCTTTGATTCAATCGATTTATTTTACTTGTGGTGATCTGCATCTACATCTGTAATAGAAAATCAATTGATTTTATGGAAAATCAATTGGTTAATTTCTTCTATGGTTAGTAGTGGATGCGTTGCCTCTAATCACTTATTGCAGATTGAGTTGAGTGTCTTTACAACTGGGAACAACTTCAGCTACTCTCTTAAATGCCATAGTTATCCAATAAAAGCTGAATGACTGTGATTGGATATCAGATGTGAAGGTAATTAAGTAGCACAGTAACAATTCTCTCTCTCTCTACTTTTACCATCTCTGTGCATAAAGCAGAACAGCATTAAATCACTAAAGACAAAATTAACTATTCACAGAAGATGAAGGGTTCAGGTTTTCTCATTTCATTTTAGCATGAAATAGTTGTTCGAAAAGCTCGTACTCTCCCCTTAAAAAATATTCTCTCTTCTCTGTTTTTCTGTTCATCTCACAAAAACAACATGTTCAAGCGCACCAAATCCGGGAGGAAAAAGTTCAGCAAAGGAGAATCCTCAGTTGTTGTGCAAGAAATATCAGGAGGAGGGCGCATTGAATCATGGTTCAATGGGAACCAAGAAAAGATGGACTTGTTTATTCACGAAATGAGCAGGAAACAAATTAATATACCCAAGGTTCTGAAATTTTTGTGGTTGGATGCTGAAGGATTCAGAGGTGTTCGGAAACTGCTGCAACACCAGAAACTTCAGAAGTTCCTTGAACTCAATGGTAGAGTTTATCCTGACCTTATTAAAGTTTTTTTCACTAATCTGTCATTTGAAGGGTCTACACTAAAAACTAAAGTCAAAGGAGTGGAAATAGAAATTACTCCCACTGTCTGGAAGGATGTTGCTGGTCTCAAGGATGAAGGAGTAAAAGTCACTAAAGGGTATACCTCTGATGTGGACGAATTCAACAAAGTCCAGTACTTTCGCTCTTGTTTGAGAAATAAGCGTGACTCTGTGAGTTCCTTCAACACTGGAAAGCTTAAGCTGGAAGAAAGAATTCTTGCGTTCATAGTGGCCTGGCAGCTTACTCCCAGGGGGAGCAATCATGCAGTACTGAATGAAGGGGATTTGGTACTGATGTATTGTATTCACCACAGAATCAGAGTAAACTGGGTTTTTGTCATCAAGGACCATATGATCAAAGAAAAAAGGCTAAGTGATTTTAGGTTTCCTTATGCAATCTTGGTCTCTAAATTTCTGACTCATTTTGGTATTGACTTGGAAGGAGAATTGGCTGAAACCATTCGCCCCACAAATGAAGTTAACAACTCCATCCTTCATAAAATGGGATTCATCAAGATTGATGGTGAGTGGATTTCGAAAGAAGAAGCTGGGAGAGAAGAAGAAGAAGAAGAAGAAGAAGTTGAAGAAGATGAGAATACTGGTGCTCCGAGTACTGCTGAAGCAAGGCAAACAGATCCTATGGAAGATGTCATGGAAGAACAGTCTCCATTGGAAATGATTCCTTATATTGCACAACCTGACCGTGGCACGCCTCTTTCGCAATTCGAACGGACTATGTTGCGTCAAATGAATGAATTGCAAACAAATCAGAGAAGGCACATGGAGATGACATTTTCTCTACAAACTCGTCAGCATCGACTCTATGAAGACTCCATTGCCAGATTTCAGCATGTTGATAATCAACTGGAGGATATCTTCAACAGAATTGGAGACCTCTAATTCAATCGGGGTCCCCAGGATGGTGATGAATGAAGTTTAGTTTTAAATGCTTTTGTTCTCTTTGTCTCTTTTCTTTGTTTTTTTGTTTTTTGGTACCTACGTGGTACTTCGGACTGTAATTAAAACACTGTTTGATGAAGTCAAGTAGGGGGAGAAGTATTTGCTTATAATGGACACTACACACACATCACAAAATCATATATGTCTCTGTTATGTTATTTCTTTGTGCAGGTGCAGTGGGTATTTGTCTCCATCAAATAGGGGGAGATTGAAGCACTTGTTGGATTTGATGAAGACATATAAAGATTAGAGAGTTTATTTTGTGGGTGTGTAGATAGATTGGTTATAGGTTTAGAATTTAATCTCTTGATAGTTCAATAGATCTTGTGATAAGCGCCTTGAAATGATGCATCTTATTGAACTTATTTTAGTGCATGAAAAATAAACCGGTAAGCATTAAAAGAACAAACTAAGTTTTTCAATCTATTAAAAGAAGTTTTCAATCTGTTAAAATCACTTAACATAGGAAGTGTTCATATATAGTCGAAATTTTAATTGATTGAATCGCAAAATCAACAGGTTAAAAAGTTCTTAATGATTTTTCAAATATTAAAGGTTTCGCATTTTCAATCTGTTGAAATTAGTTTTAATCTGTTAAAACAGAGAGATCATTTTTTTTCTAAGGTATCACAGGATTTCAATCTGTTGAAATATCTTTTAATCGATTGAAACAGAGAGCAACCATTTTTTTTCTAAACTGTTTCAATCCATTGAAAACTCGAATTAATCGATTGAATGAGTTTTTAAATAAAATCAATCGATTGAAACGTCATTTTAATCGATTGAAAAGCATTCTGATCGATCACAACTTAATTTTGATCGATCATAACTGATTCTGATCTGTCATATAGATATTCTGATCGATCATTTGCTACTCTAAATTAGTTTTAATCAATTTAATCAATCAGTTTCTCTCTTTTATTCTATAAATACAATTTTAATTTCTCTTTTGAAATACACAATTTAGAAAACAATTGAAAGAAATCTTAAAGCTCTCATATACGTGTCTTTCTCTGTGCATTCATAAACTTTTCATATCATAAGGCATTTAGATCAAGATTGTTGAAAGATCATCAAAGAGAGAAAGTTCTGAGTTAGAATTGCTTCTGGACTTCTATAGTGTTAAAGCTGCAATCCAGGTTTATTCTTTTCATTTACTTGTATAAAGTGTAATTGTGTAGATTGGGTTTGAATCTGCACTGGTTATAGTAACTGGATTTGGTTACTGGGTGGTTATTCAAGAGTCTATCTTGTGGGTTTGTGAGATAGTTCTTGGGGTAGATTGGTGTATATCTACTGGTTGTAATTTTCACTAGGAATTAGTGGAACTTGGCAGATTTGTCAAGAACTGGATGTAGCTCTGGGAAAGAGTGAACCAGTATAAACTTTTGTGTTGAATTTCTGCTTTCATCTCTTTACAATTCTTGCTTATATTCTTGCTTTGTTTAAAACCAAATCTGCCGAACAAAAGATTGAAAAAGATTAATCATTCTTCCAAAGGAAAATGTGTTTTTCGAAAAAGTTTTATAAATTTCAATTCACCCCCCTCTTGAACTCAATCATTAATTCTTACAAGGACCGCCGTTTGGAACCTCGAGACGGCGGTCTCGACTTTGGCCTTAAGCGAGATGGTCGTCTCGCCAAGCGAGAAGGCGCTCTCGTTTTTGGTGAAAATTGAGACGGTAGTATGGACATACGAGACGACCGTCTCGTTTTTTAGATGATTTTTTTTTAAGAAAATAGGACCTTGTTCAAAAACATTTTATGCATGCAATGTTTTCATGTTTGATGTCCTATAATGCCTATTTTGTTTAGTTTTTCAGAAGGATTTAACTGTCATGTCTTGTAGCGACGGGTGTCCTCTGATCTGCGTTTTTGTATTTGGTTGTACCGTTCCGGACTTCTTGTGACCGAAGGATAATTTGCTGTTTCTTTTTCTCTCTCTCTTTTTTTTTTTTGTAGAGCACACTTTGCCATGTTAGTGTCCCTTTCTCTTCACTTTAGGGGTTTCAATCCTCTTGTTGACTATACGCCTCCACATTCCCAAATTAATTGTTAGAATAATGTTGTGAGGGTCAAGAGAAAAGAAGTAAAAGGCCAAATTCAATGACTTGTGTTTTAGACGGTCAATTTTATTTTTAGAAAGGATTTTGTAAGAATGGCTGGCTAATGTTAGGTCTAGGTTTTTAAGCTTTTTGTCAAAGCAAATGTTCTCTTTTCTTTTCTTTTTTTTTGTTTGTATTTGCGCCTTAGCTTATTTCCACTACTTTTTATGGCTGGTTGATTTCCCTAGATCGCCCTTTGGGTTTTCGAACTAGGATATTGTGTTTTGGCCCTATCTTTTGTCTAGATTCCTTCTTTTTGTATTTGTTTAGGGAATCTCAGCGGACCTTATTTTGTAACCCTAACTTTTGCCTAGGCTACCCTTTATTTTTGTTCGGGTGTCCTACCGGGTTGACCCCATCTTTTGCGTAGCCCCCTTAGTGGGTTTCCTACCGGGTATTTTGCCCTTTTATCTTTTGGCCTTTGGCTTCTATGGGCTTTTTCTTTTTTTTGTTATTATTTTTTTTCACAATATTGGCGAAGCATGACTTTCTTTATGGTGAGGTAAAGTCTTATTTTGTGCTTCTAATCAACTAGCTTGATTGTAATGGAAATGGAAAATTTTGATTATTTGGATGCGCTTTTTATTCTTCTCCTTTTTTTTTGTTTACTTAGACAAGGTTATTGCGAGGTCTAGTCATGAAATAGCAAGAAGAGAAGTAGATAGTAAGAAGTGTATTCTTTATTACTTAATAAGGGAATATGTGCCCTAAAATGCCCGGGGGTCGGGCTAGCCCCGGGGGATAATCTCTAACAATAATTGGATTTACATCCCTTAAGTGAAGGAAAAGATCTCCTAATGACTAGGGTAGCTCTTGATGCTTGTATCCCTCTGCTTCGGAATATCTGTTTGAGTGTGCGGAGGGGAGACTTCCCTTTTCTTCCTTCTGCTCGGCCCTTTGTAGGGTCATATCCTAGGCCACACTTGTAAGGATTATCTTTGAATTCTGGGGGTTCCCTCATGCCTTGGGAATCTGCCCCCAGTCCTTGCCCAGGATGGTAACCATGCTTCATCATCATGCGGGCTACCTTTGTGTTTTTGGGAAGTCTCTCTACGTTGGCAATTTCGAGCGCTTGAAAAGATGTTTCAAGGGCTTCTTCAGCCGCATCCACATAAGGTTGGGTAGACGGTCCACTGATCAGGATATCGTCTTCTGCTTGGACCGTGACCAGCTTGTCATTGTAGACCCCTAATTTTGCCCGGCCTCTCAAAATAAAAGCTAGAGGAATTTCACCCAAAGATGGAGTTCATCCGGCTTCCCAAAACCGAGAAGGACCTCCCACAACAGAAGACGGAGTTCACTCATTCACACAATAAAAGCCAAAAGAGACTTCCTACACAAAGACAAAGCTCGCCCGGCATCTTAATGAAGGCCAAGAAGACTTCCTATATGAAGATAAAGCTTCAACAGACACACATCGGCATCAATCTATGTCCGAAAAAGGAAAGGAAAGCCTCCCGGGGTCCCAGAACACGAAAACTGGACAATACAGGCCGAGACCACGGTCCCAGAAGTGGGACGGCCGTCCCAACTGCTATTTTACAGTTGGGACGCGCGTCCCGAATGTGGGACGGCCGTCCCAAACCCAATTTAAGTGGGACGGCCGTCCCGGCTTCCCTGGGGGTCCCGCTCTGTGTAAATTTGCCATTTGGGACGGCCATCCCAGTCCAGACGGTCGTCCCAACCCGGACGGCCGTCCCAAAGTGCGCCAGCTGCGAAAAACTATAAATAGGAGGCTCATTTGCCACTTTTTCACACCACGAGACACTCCAGAGAGCTCGAAACACTTTAGAGCACTTGTCTACTTCTCTCCCTTTCTCGAATGATCTTTCCGATTGCCTTAAATAGGTAACAATCGGTTAAGGAATTATATTCCAGGCATTCGATTCTTCTTTAAATTTTTAGTGGAGTCGATCTTGTATTGGTGAGGAGAGGCTGTAGTAGAGAGAGGTTGCCAAAACGCATCCTCACGGTTCGAGATTCTCAATATAAAGCTTGCTACGGAGGTTCTTTTCAATTCCCTTCTCTTTTATTGTTTTATTTATTGTTTTATTGTTTTATTTAGCTTTATTATGTCATGTAGAATAGGATCATGTAGATAGTCATTTTAATATCTCTTTTATTGCTTTATTTAGCTTTATTTATATAAAATTATGTAGATAGTCATTTCAATATTATGCAATAAAATAGGGTAATCGCGTAATTTCTCGAAATCTTCTCTTTAAATGAATTGATCTGTCATAGGGAACCCGAAAGGGGCGTTGTGGGGTGCTAACACCTTCCCCACACGTAACTAACTCCCTTACCCAACTCTGGTTATAACGGCCAAGTTGTTTTTTTTTATATAAAATCAACGCCTTTCTTTCTTTCCTTTTCCAATGTTTTGGGTCAAAATATTGGTGGCGACTCCATAAGAACCCCTTTTCGAAAACCTTGCTTTTATTAGAGGATAATTCAATTGTCAAACACCTCAGAAGCAATGAACACATTTTAAAACAAATACGCGAGTCTAAACCATCTTTTCGCGACCGCTCGCATAAACGTTTCGAGACGTCCCCAGGACGTCGGAAAGGGACGGCGACGACAGTCATCCACTATAAACTTGACTTTCTGGTGGAGCGTTGAAGGTACTGCCTTAGCGACATGAATCCAAGGCCTGTCGAGGAGACAACTGTATGCCGGAGTAATATCCATTACATGGAAATCGACATTGAAGATAGTGGGTCCAACTTGGATTGGCAAATTAACTTCTCCCACTACTTCTCGTTTTGATCCGTCGAAGGCTCGAACGATAGTGCTGCTTGGGCGCAGACGGGTTCCTTGGATAGTCAACTTGTCTAGTGTGCACTTGGGCATCACGTTCAAGGATGAACCGTTATCCACAAGAACTTTGGCGATGAGGTATTCCTTGCACTTGATGGAAATGTGCAAGGGCTTGTTGTGGTTTGATCCCTCGAGGGGGAGTTCTTCCTCTGTGAAGGTGAGGTGATCGCTTGCCATAATGTGACCGACGATCCTCTCAACCTTTTCTTGGGATATGGTGTGAGGTACATGCGCTTCGCTCAAGACATTCATCAAGGCGTTTTTGTGGGGTTCCGAGCTCATCATTAGAGATAATAGGGTTATCTTTGCAGGTGTATGATTGAGCTGGTCTATAATGGAATACTCACTTTGCCTTATAAACTGGAGTAATTCCTCTGTCTCCTCCTTGGATTCTTTATTTTCTTTTTCTTCAGTCTTTTTATTTTTTCCTTTATTCTTGGGGACGTCTTCTTGTAAGTCCTTGGGGGAGTAGACTCTTCCACTTCTAGTCATGCCCCCAATGTTGGCTATATTCGAGATATCCTCATTTATTGGTGAAGATTCCCCATGTATCCATGGTACAACTTTATTTGATTCGTAGGGGAAAGGACGTGGCATAAATAGTCGCACTGGTATCCTTGCCCCCTCTTCCTTATTGTTCTTGAGGACCAACGGTCGAGGCTTATTGTCCTCTTGTGGCGAGTCAACCATTGGGGAAAGCTTGATTAGGAATGACTTTTTCTCCATTCTTCTGATTTGGAAGACGTGTCAGTTAATCCTTCCTTTTTATTATCTTATTTATTAAGAGTGAAGGAGGGGAAATTAAATATGCAAATAAATTATATGCATGCAAGTAGACAATTGTTGAATAAAGATAAATTTCATTTATCCGTAGAAGGTGTACATTCCCCTATTCCATACTACGAAGCAACTTTTGATAGAAACGGAAAAGCCTAAAGAAACCCACAGACGGGTCTTGATCTCTATGTAATTTCCTTTCGGCTTCTCGGACATGACGAGCGAGCACTTCGCTTTGCTTCTAGACCGCCTGGCTCATATCTTCACTGTACTTTTGAGCCTCTTTGATCTTCGCCTCTTGATGGACGACCAAGACTTGTAGTTCATCGAGTTTTGCAAGGGCTCGGTCCTTTTCTTGTAGTACTTGGTCGTACTAAGCTAGCCCGTCTCTTTCTTTGCAGTGTAGCTCAGCGAGACTTTTGTTAAGTTTTTGATTGGCCTCTCGCTCTTGGTGTATTTCTGACCGAGTCTTTGTGAGGTTTTGTAACAAGTCCTTGATCGTCTGAGCCTGTTTTGCTAATTCAGCCTCAAGGCGTGCTGATTTGGCGGTTATTTCTTGAAGTTGGCTATCTGAGCTGGTTCTAGCAGCTTTGGATGCTCGGATAACTTGCTCATTAGAGTCAGCACACTGATCCTTGAGGCGTTCTATTTCATGATCATTTTTCTTGCATTGCCTCTGTAGACCATCTATGGTGAGGATAGATTCTTATTCCCTTTCTTCAAGGGCCCTCATCTAGGCTCCCATGATTTCTATCCTCTGGGTCAAGGCGTCGACTTGAGCTTGCAGCTCTTCACTATTGGCACATGTAATGAGTGAGGTGGATGGTTGAGACATCCCTCTTCTTCTTCTCCATACTTCATAATCACTGGAGATAGCCACTCGAGCTTTTCCTAGCTCTCTATCTCCCATAAAGATTGGTTTCTCCCATGCTATTCTCACGACTAGTGAGTTAGTAATTGTGCATGGGTCTCCGAAGAAACACAGTCCTCCGAGTTCCCCTCGGGATATTGTAGTTTGAGTCCTCATGAGTTGTCTCATAGCTATTCTAGGTGAATAGGCTTTGCAACCTCTAAGTCCTATCAAGGGTACGTTCGGATAATCCCCACATCTCATGAGGACTGGACCGGGTCGGAACCAAGGGCAGACCCAGGATAAATGGTTGGCATCCCATTGTTCCAACTCGTCCTTCCACTCTGAGGTTAAGCGTCGGTGGAGAGGAATTTTGGAGAAGCTCCTCAAAGGGTCGGGGAACATCCCCATGTGACTAGAGGCATAAAAATGTGTGATGCCCCACACAAAGAGTAGTGAAGAGCAACAACGAAGTGTTTTTCCTTGCTTGTGGCGGCAAAATTCCACCAAGAGCAAGGTGTCGGCAAGAATTGCAGGCAAGAGACTCTTCGAGTTCACGTCCCAGGCGAAGAAGGCGTCCATGACGGCTTGATCCACTGTGTCGATGTGGAAGGGAAACAAGATTGTTCCAAATATGATTTAAGCCAGGGTTTTGTTAAAAGCGACTCATTCTGCCCTTTCAGCCAAAGTGGACAGATGATCTTCTAACATTGAAACTTTCCAACCCTGGATGTTCCCTTTTTCTATCAGGGTAGTCTGCCGGAATGACAGTCGGATGATGGCAGCGACTTGTGTTGCAGGAGTATATGCCCCGTGGCGGATATGGACCCCGGCTGATTTGGGTCATTTTAGCATAATCTCGTACTCCTCCAAGGCGGGCACCATGTCGAATTGCGGAAATTCGAAGCAGCGCAGACTGGAGTTCCAAAAATGAACTAGTACCCTGATGAAAACTGGATCAACACAAATCTTCAGCAGGTCGAGGATCCGTCCATAGGATTTTTCGAAGTCGGAGCGGACCTCTGGTGGCATTATTGCGCAAAGCCGTTCTATCTTCTCAGTATGGTATCAGGGAATGTCCACTTTCTTCAACTGTCTACTAGTCCCCTCCATTTTCTAAAACAAAAAATGCATGCTTTATGAATATGATGCTTATTGTAGGTATGAATGTGAGTGTTTTATTTTTCCTATTTATCATGTTTTATTTCTACATGATGTATGGTATTTGCGTATTTTATTTTTTAGAAAATAAACTACCTATATGAATGATTTATGAGTCTAATATTTATTAATAATGTCCCATTTATTGTTTTGAATTGGGTTTCTGTATATTTTTATTTTATTTGATTATTATTTTTATTTTATAGCCTTTTATCTCTTCTGTCGGACTGCGTGGCTACTTAGCTTACAAAGAACCTGAAACCGGGCTAGCTAAAAGGCAGACTGTCCGAGATATAAATGGCTTTATGCGAAAGAATAATGTTTAGCGTCCCTTATCTCTTCTGTCGGACTGCGTGGCTACTTAGCTTACAAAGAACCTGAAATCAGGCTAGCTAAAAGGCACACTGTCCAAGATAAGGGTATTTATTGCGAAAAAATGTTTTCTGTGATTTTTCTATTGTTTGGTTATGCTATGCAACAAACAAATGCAACAAGCAAATGCGCACACAATTCAATCATCCGCGAACAGGCGAGAAGTCGTTTTAATCACGAGGTAGGGTTTTCCTGCAGAAAAGTGTTTTGGCGAAGGTAGGTTCTAACTGTTCTCACCAAGGCTAAGGCCCCCAAGGTGCCCCCATTATAGGGTCCCCACTCTCCAGCCTTCCGACCATGCTTAGCACTAAGGCCATAGTCAGTCTTTGTGCCAAAAGAGGAAGGTTATCACCTTGAGTGGTGGTTTCCGATCACACTGGTGGGCTCAAGGCCATCACTACAGCAAACCGTATCTTCCACCCACTCCCTATGGATTTCTCACTTGCCCCTGGGTATAGAGGGAATTGTTGCGTGCAAGGGTTTGTGTATAGTTTGTATTTCAAACAACTGCGTAAACATAAACAAACAACAGTTATTAAAGCCAAGCATTAAAACATATTATAATACAAGGTAGGGTAAAAGCATAATTTCTTGGTTTATTTATTTAACCTGACCCATCACTAAATGGGATCAACTCTCTAGGCTTCCCCAGTGAAGTCGCCATCTGTTGCTGCCGTCAAAAAGAGGCGGTCAGAGCGACACGATGGTTCCGACTTTCCAATTTTCGCGTTTTTATGGGTGTGGTTACAACACCTTTAGGTTGTCCGATAACCGGGCTGAACCTAGGGGCGAGGTTTTCGAAAAGGTGTTCTTGGATTGTCCGATAATCGGGCTAACCCAAGAACTAATTTTGAAGGGTCCTTATGGAGTCGCCACCGATGTTTTTACCGGAAACATCGAAAAAGGAGTAAAAAGGCATTGGTTTTCGAAAACCAACTTTGGTCATTAAAACCAGAGTTTAGGTAAGGGATTTAGTTACGTGTAAGGGAAGTGTTAGTTCCCTTACGATGCCCCTTTCGGGTTCCCTATGATAGGCCAACTATTTAATAAATAAACTTGTGAAAAGACGCTTTTACCCTTTTATTTGCGGAATTAAAAGATTGACTGCATGACCCTAATATCTATTACGCAATTTAATCATAAAAGTAAAGGCAATAAAGAGAGGGAGAGAATGAAGAAACCTCCGAAGCAAGCTCTTTAATTAATTTCTTGAAAATTAGGGTGCATTTTGGTAGCCCTTCGCTCTTTACAACGCCGCAAAACTCTTGGAAACGCTATAAAAATCTCTAAGAAACTCAAAGAAACTCCGAAAATGCTTCGGAGGGGTTCTAGGAAGAGAATTTGAAGAAGTTGTAGAAGGGAAAGTGGAAGAACTGTGTGAAATGAGGGGGGGAGTGCTCACTATTTATAGGGACTCGCGCCTGTCAGGTCGAGACGCCTGTCTCGTCTGACAAGGTCGAGACGGCCGTCTCGCCTTGCAGAAGTGGCGAGACCACCGTCTCTTGGCGAGACGGTGGTATCGACTTTTCCAAAAACGAGACAGCCTTCTTGCCAAACGGGAGGGGGGTCTCGCCATTCGCAAGTGGCGAGACGGCCGTCTCGCCAAACGAGACGGTGGTCTCGACTTGCTGAAATGGCGAGACGGCAGTCCTGAAAGGCGAGATGACGGTCCTAAAAGGCGAGACGGCGGTCTCGATCCCTGAAGGCGAAAATCCTTATTTTAATGCAAAAAATCCTTCCTATCCTAATATGGGGCCTAATAGTGTCTCCTAATGGCTTCTTAGGCTTCATTCATCTTCGAAAAGGAGGTCTTTTGGTCTTTATTATGAAACCGGACAAGATTTGGGGTCTACAACGCACTCCCATCTGGTTTGACGAGTATGAACCCCCATCTAGTTTGTAGTCCACCATTGTAGGGTTGGATGAGTACGCACCCCCATCTGGTTTGGCGAGTACGAACCCCCGTCTGGTTTGCAGTCGACCATTGTAGGGCTGGATGAGTACGCACCCCCGTCTGATTTGCAGTTCACTTTGTAGGGCTGGATGAATACGCACCCCTATCTGGTTTGACGAGTACAAACCCCTGTCTTATTTGAAGTCCTCTTCTGAAAGACTGGGTTTGAGTCCTCGTCTGAAAGACTTGATGGGTGTAAACCTCCATCCGATTTGAAGTCCTCTTCTGAAAGATTGGGTTTGAATCCTCTTCTGAAAGACTCGGTGGGTATAAACCCCCATCCAGTTTGAAGTCCTCTTCTGAAAGACTGAGTTCGAGTCCTCTTCTGAAAGACTCGATGGGTATAAACCCCCATCCGGTTTTAAGTCCTCTTCTAAAAGACTGGGTTCGAGTCCTCTTTTGAAAGACTCGGTGGGTATAAACTCCCATTCGGTTTGAAGTCTTCTTCTAAAAGATTGGTTTCGAATCCTCTTCTGAAAGACTCGGTGGGTATAAACCTCCATCCAGTTTGAAGTCCTCTTCTGAAAGATTGGGTTTGAATCCTCTTCTGAAAGAATCGATGGATATAAACCCCTATCCGGTTTGAAGTCCTCTTCTCAAATACTGGGTTCGAATCCTCTTCTGAAAGACTCGGTGGGTATAAACCCCAATCCAATTTGAAGTCCTCTTCTGAAAGACTGGGTTCGAGTCCTCTTATGAAAGACTCGGTGGGTATAAGCCCCCATGTGATTTGAAGTCCTTTCTTGGACTAAAATGTGTGATAGTTGTTGAACATACACGAGGACTTGATGTTGAACTTACATGGACATGAAGCTTGTTGATTTTGATGATGATTCAAGAACAAAGAACTTAGAGAGTTGAAGACTTGTATTATTGTGTAATAACTCTATTTTGATGAGTTTAAGTCTGTAATATTAGAGTATAAGATAGCCGGTACATAGTCTACTCTTTAGAAGCTTCAAAAACTCATATTTATAAAAAAGGCTCGGGTTTAATCGATTAAATCACCAGATAATCGATTATTATAGTGAGAAAAACCATTTTCTGTATCAGCTCACTGTGATAATCGATTAACACACCTGTTAATCGATTAACAAGGTAGATAATCGATTAAACCAGTGTGTTTTGGGGTTCTGTTGATTTTGGCTCTGTAATAATCGATTAACACTTGATTTAATCGATTATTTCAGTCAGATTTGGATTTTGAACTTCAAATTAAACCTATTTTCGAAAACCCTAATCCCAATACTCCAACTTTCGAAAATCCCCAATTCCTAAACCCTAATTCATCTACTTAAGGTTCTCTAAGGCTCTCAGAAAATTGAATAACCTTTTTCAAACAAAAGTTGAGAGCTGTGAATGCCAGAGAACTGTTTGTTGGAGGAAAAAGGGGCTTTTGGAACCTGGTGTGGGCTAGAAGCGATAAGAATCAATAAGTGGAGTTCTTAGTGGATTGTGTGTTGTGCCGTCTCTAGAAAAAGTTGTTCTTCATCTCTTGTGTGACTCAAGAGAGGTGTTTTCGTTACTCTATTTTTTCCATTGTTATTTGTTTGTAATAACTTTGATTATAGTGACAGCGTTAATCCTCTGTTTGAGTGATTAGCAACTAGACGTAGGGTCTTTTGATCCGAACCAGTATAAATCTCTTGTGCAAGACTCTATCCTTATTCTATTTACGTTTACACAGTATTTTAATCGGGAAAATTTGGGGAAAATTTTTAAAACCTAATTTTTTGTTAAGAAACCAATTCACCCCCCCCTCTTGGTTTTTGTCCGATCATGCAAACATTCCGCTGCGCGATTCCAATAAGTGGTATCAGAGCTTGCTTTGATAGTCATTCAAACTTTTCGAAAATGGCCGGACAAAACCAAACTTTTTTCGAAGGTGCATCTATCAACAGACCCCCACTTTTTGCGGGTCAAAATTATCCTTTCTGGAAAGTAAGAATGCAAGTCTTTTTAGAGTCTGTTGATAGAGGCGTTTGGGACGCTATTTTAAACGGTCCCTATATTCCAAAAGTTACTGAAAACGGAGTAGACGTTCCTAAACCATTTTCAAGATGGACGTCGCAGGAAAACAGAAAAGATCAATTTGACATTAGGGCTAGAAATATTATTTCATCTGCTTTAACCCTTGACGAGTTTTATAGGATCTCTGTTTGTAAAAGTGCTCAAGAGATGTGGGAAATGCTAAGAGTGACCCACGAAGGTACTGACGACGTTAAGAGAGCACGAAAAAATTCCCTAATCTAAGAATACGAGATGTTTCGGATGCAACAAGGCGAAATGATATTTGACGTTCAAAAGCGTTTCACACATATTGTGAACCATCTCACCGGATTAGGTAAAATTTTTGACGTTGATGAATTAAATGTTAAATATTAAAATCTTTGGATAGGAAATGGCAACCTAAAGTGACATCCATCTCGGAGTCATAAAACCTTGCTACAATGTCTATAGCGGCGCTCTTTGGAAAGTTGAGAGAGCATGAGCTAGAACTAGGAAGGCTAAATGATGAGGAAGGACAATATCAAAAGAAGAACTTAGCCTTCAAAACTGAAATTTCCAAAGGCAAGAGTAAAAAGGACGAAGAAGACTCAGAAAATGAAGAAGAAGAATTGAGTCTTATGATTAAGAAATTCACCAAATTCATGAAAGCTAAAGGAAGACATCCATTCAAAGCTAAAGGAAAGGTAAGGGAAAATTCTTCTGTAAATATCAAATGCTATGGTTGTGGTGAAACAGGACATATGAAGACCGAATGTCCAAACAAGAAAACTGAAGAAAACAAAGGCAAAAAGTTCTTCAAGAAGAAAGCCTACATCGCTTGGGACAATAGTGATTCAAGTTCAGAATCAAGTGACTCAGAAATTGAAGCCAATAGTTGCTTAATGGCAAATGATAACATATCTTCTGACTTTGAGGTAAGTGATTCTGACTCATCTTCAAGTGATGATGAAAATAATTATGATGAACTGCAAAATGCATATAATGAATTGTTTAGTGCCTTTAAGGACTTGAAAAATGAATATAAAGCTGTAAAAAAGAGTTTAAGTAGATTCGAAAAGGAGGTTGAGTCATTAAAAACGAAAATTGCATGTTTAGATGAAAAGGAAACCTTAGAAACAAAAATTGTATGCTTAGATGAAAATGATGATAAGAACATAGCAGGTGTATCTTGTAAAGAAAATGAATATGACATAGATATACTTAACCATTTTCTAGATAAAGCCGAAGAGGAGATAAGTAACATTAATAAAGATAAAGTTGTTATTGCTCAAAATAGAGTATACCATCATGTTCCTTTGAAAAAGCCTAAGATTAAAAATAAAAGAGTGTGGGTAGAAAAAGGAACTAGAGCATCTATGATTAGAAATACATCATATTCAAAAGCTACATCTAACGTATATTTTTATTGTATGAAACAAGGTCACACTTCAAATAGATGTAAAATAAAACATTTTGATGTTCCTAAAGGAAAATACATTTGGGTTCCTATTGTTAAATAATTTGTTTATCTCTAACACCAAGGACCAAAAAGTTATGGGGACCTAAGTTTACTATGTTCTTGTTTTGTAGGAAACTTCCAAATCAAAGAAGTCTATGTGGTATCTTGATAGCGGATGCTCAAAGCATATGACCGGTGATAAAATGAAATTTGTGAGTTTCAAAGCTCAAGAACAAGGATATGTAACTTATGGGGACAACAACAAAGGAAAGATTCTTGGAATTGGAAATATAGGTGGTGCAAACACGTTGGAGATTAAGGATGTGCTTCTTGTTGATGGGCTAAAGCATAATATCCTTAGCATAAGTCAACTATGTGACAAAGGATTTAAGGTAATCTTTGAAATTAAATTTTGCACCATACATTTGATAAATTTCGAAAATGTAGCATTAAAAGGGATTAGGCATAATAACATATACTTGATTGATTTGGATTGTATACATGATTCTAGTATAACATGTTTAGTTGCTAAGGAAGAGAACCCTTGGTTATAGCATAAGAGAGCAGCTCATATAAATATGCATCATTTAAATAAATTGATATCAAAAGACTTAGTTGTTGGTTTGCCTAAGTTAAAGTTTGAAAAAGATAGGTTATGTGATGCATGTCAAAAAGGTAAAAAAGTGAAATCATCATTTAAATCAAAGAGTGTCATTTCCCACATCAAAACCTTTAGAATTATTACATTTATAATTATTTGGTCCTTCTAGGATAAAAAGCTTTGGTGGAAATTATTATGGACTTGTGATTGTTGATGACTTTTCTAGATATACTTGGACATTTTTCTTAACAATGAAAAGTGAATCTTTTAAGGTCTTTAGAAAGTTTGCAAAGCAAATTCAAAATGAGAAAGACTTAAGAATTAAAGTTTTAAGAAGTGACCATGGTGGTGAGTTTCAAAATGAAAAGTTTGAAAATTATTGTGAGGAAAATGGAATATTCCATAACTTTTCTGCTCCTAGGACTCCCCAACAAAATGATGTAGTTGAAAGGAAAAATAGGTCACTAGAGGAACTTGCTAGAACAATGCTAAATGAATTGAATGTTCCTAAATACTTTTGGGCTGATGCAGTTAGTACTGCATGTTATGTTTTGAATAGAATGCTCATTAGGCCAATTATAAAATCAACTCCCTATGAATTGTTAAATGGTAGAAAGCCTAATGTTGTTCATTTGAAAATATTTGGATGTAAGTGCTTTGTGTTAAATAATGGAAAGGACAACTTAGGAAAATTTGACTCAAAAGCTGATGAGGGCATTTTCTTAGGTTATTCATTAACTAGCAAAGCTTATAGAGTGTTTAACAGAAGAACCTTGAATGTTGAAGAATCTATACATGTTACTTTTGATGAAATTGTAGACCTTGGGGGAAATCCTCTTGAGTCAAATAAAGAACTTGCAGGTGATGATGAATACATAAGAGAGGCTCTTGATGAATTGTATTTGGAAGAAAATGAGCCTTCTCAAACACCTGAATTAGCAAAAGAATGGCAATCACCAAGAGGACTTTCAATGGAAAATATTATTGGTGATATCTCAAAAGGGGTAAGAACTAGAAATATGACTAATTTCTACATGTCTGTAGCTTTTGTGTCACAGATAGAACCCAAAAATGTTGAGGAAGCGCTTAAAGATAACCAATGGTGCATAGCTATGCAAGAGGAACTTAACCAATTTGAAAGGAATCAAGTCTGGGAATTAATTTCAAGAGAAGAATCACATCAAGTAATTGGAACTAAATGGGTATTTAGAAATAAACTTGATGAAGATGGAAACATAACAAAGAATAAAGCCAGACTTGTTGCCAAAGGTTACTGTCAGGAGGAAGGTATTGATTATGATGAAACTTATGCTCCTGTTGCCAGGTTAGAGGCTATACGCCTACTTCTTGCTTATGCATCATTGATGAAATTTAAATTATATCAAATGGATGTTAAGAGTGCATTTTTGAATGGGTTTATTAAAGAAGAAGTTTATGTAGTGCAACCCCCTAGATTTGAAGATTTTAGTTATCCTAATCATATTTTTAAATTGAAGAAAGCATTATATTGGTTGAGACAAGCTCCTAGGTCTTGGTATGAAAGATTATGTAACTTTATAACTTCAAATGATTTTTCTAGAGGAAAAATTGATTCTACTTTGTTTATAAAGAAAGTAAAAGAACATATCTTATTGGTCCAAGTATATGTTGATGATATTATTTTTGGATCAACTGATAATTCTTTGTGTGTAGAATTTGCTAAGATAATGTAGGGAGAGTTTGAAATGTCTATGATGGGAGAATTAACATTCTTCCTTGGACTTCAAATCAAGCAACTTAAAGATGGCATTTTTGTCTCTCAAACCAAATACTGCAAAGAGATACTCAAAAAGTTTGGAATGGACACTTCAAAGGAAGCTAAAACACCCATGGGAACTTCATGCTATTTAGACAAGGATGAATCAGGTTTGGAAATTAATCAATCCATGTATAGAGGTATGATAGGTTCTCTGTTATACTTAACTGCAAGTAGACCTGATATTATGCACTCTATTTGTGTGTGTGTGCTAGATTTCAGGCATGTCCAAAAGAATCTCACCTAAATGTAGTAAAACGTATTTTAAAATATTTAAAAAGAACTACTGGTTTTGGTTTATGGTATCCATATGAAGCTTGTACTAGTTTAATAGGTTATTCTGATGCTGATTATGGTGGATGCAAAATAGATAGAAAAAGTACTAGTGGAACATGTCATTTGTTAGGATCATCTCTAGTATCTTGGCATTCTAAGAAACAGGCATGCGTTGCTTTATCCACCACTGAAGCTGAATATATTGCAACTGGTAATTGTTGTGCTCAAATTTTGTGGATGAAACAACAACTAGAAGATTATAGTATATTTATAAATGACATTCCTTTGATGTGTGATAATACGAGTGCAATTAATCTTACTAAGAATCCAGTAATGCACTCTAGGACCAAACATATAGAAATTAGACATCATTTCTTGAGAGATCATATAAATAAAGGAAACTGTAAAATTGAATATGTTGATACAAAGCATCAATTAGCAGATATTTTTACTAAGCCTCTTCCCAAGGATAGATTCTATGATCTTAGAAGAGACTTAGGGATATTAGAAATAGCTTAAATTCTGCTTAATTAAACAGTTTTTGGATGGGTGTAATGTTATAATTTATTATGTAGAGTGTTAATAGATTATCATGTGTCTAAACCTCAAAAATTTGATGAACTCTCTCGAATAATCGATTATTTGAAGTTTTAATAAATTATTTGCACCCAAAACATCCAAAACATGACATTTCTCACTGGATTAATCGATTAACTCACCAGATAACCGATTAAATACATTGTTAATCGATTAACTGCTTGAATTAATCGATTAAAGGGGTATGTTACTGGTTTAATCGATTAATTCAAGCTTTAATCGATTAAACCTGGCTAGTTTCATTTTCTAGCCATTGCCAACGGCTCTCTTGGCCTTTATTCACTCCCATATGATTGTTGGAGGTGCTTGGTTATAAATAGGGACCTCCATTTCACTTCTACTAACTTCTAACTCTTGAATCCAAGCTTTCTTGCCTTATTCTAACATTCTTGCCTTCTTCTAGCATCACTTGTCTTCCCAAACTATCTTGTTTCTACTCCAAATTCTGCAATGGACTCATCTTCTCGTGCTAAAATTCCCACCAGAAGAAGATTCGCACCTTCATCTCATCCCCGTCCGAATTCTGTAGAAGGATGGATCTCTGATGCTGAAGGCAGACAAGAATTTCTGACTTATTGGAAGGAACGAGGTATTATCACTCCCAAATTCATTATTGGTGATCAATTCATCAATAGGGGATTCAATTTTCCTAATCTCCTTGAAATTCAAGGAGTTCTCCCTTTTATCCAAATGCAAGGTACGTATTATCCTGACTTAGTTAGGGTATTTTACTCTCGCTTTAAATTTAGAGATCAAGTAGCTACCTCTCGTGTTAAGGGAGTATCCATTATTCTTGATGATGATATTTGGGAAAACGTTGCACATTTTCCTATAAGAGATGATGCTATTAACGTTTTTGGTGAATTAGATGATTTTGACAGGATCATGGCTTATCGTTCCTTTCTTCGTAACCCTTCCATGGAGATTGAGCGTCTCCTTCTAGCTGGACCATTGAAGAAGGAGGAACACATGCTTTTGCATTTACTCGTCTGGATCCTATGTCCCCGGGCAACGAATCATGCCTAATGCTCTTCAATAGATCTTCGCATTATTTATGCAATAATGAATAATGAGCCTCTAGATTGGGGTACCCTTGTCACCATGACTATGTTGAAAGCCAAACGTCATCCCACCTTCAAAATTCCCTATGCCCTCCTTATTTCTCGCATTCTTGAATACAAAGAAGTAAATGTCGAAGGTGATCAAACAGTACGAACGACAAACCTGTTGAACATTCAAGGACTTGATGTTGCAAATAATGATCATGAAGAATGTTGATTTTGATGATGATCCAAGAGCTTAAAGACTTAGAGTATTGAAGATTGAAGATTGATGATTTCTGTATTGTAATAACTCTGTTTTAGTTTGATTGAGTCTGTAATTATAGAGTCTAAGATAGCCGGTACATAGTCTATAACTTAGAAGCTTCAAAATGCTCAAATTTATCATGCAGGCTCGGCTTTAATCGATTATATAGGGCAATAATCGATTAAAACAGTGAGAAAACCATTTTCAGCATATACTCACTGTTTTAATCGATTAAAACATCAAAATAATCGATTAAAAGGTCAAATAATCGATTATTTCACCAAATAATCGATTAAACCAGAGAGGATTGGGTTCTGCGTATTTGGCTCTGTTTTAATCGATTAAAACTCCATTTAATCGATTATTTCAGATCTGTTTTTGTTTTTAAATTTCAAATTAACCCTATTTTCGAAAACCCAATTACCAAGAACCCTAGTTTCGAAATCCCCAATTCCTTAACCCTAATTTCCCTACTTAAACTCTGCTTTGGCACTCGGAAAATAAGAACAACTCTTTCCATACAAAAGTTAAGTGCTGTGAGTGCCGGAGAACTGTTTGTTGCAAGGAAAGGGGCTTTTGGAAACCTGGTGTGAGGCTAGAAGCGATAAGAATCACTAAGTGGAGTTCTTAGTGGATTGTGTGCTTGTGCCGTCTCTAGGGAAAGTTGTTCTTCATCTCTTGTGGATTTCAAGAGAGGTGTTGTCTTTACTTTATCTCTTTGATTTGTAATCTGTTTATAACAATTTGTTCTTAGTGACAGCGTTAATCCTCTTTTGAGTGATTAGCAACTGGACGTAGGGTCTTTTGATCCGAACCAGTATAAACCTACTCGTGTAATCTTCTCTACTCTTCTCTATTTACATTTACGCAGTTTTTAATCGGTAAAATTTGGGGAAAATTTTGAAAACCTAATTTTTATTAAGAAACCAATTCACCCCCTCTTGGTTTTTGTCCGACCACGCGAACATTCAGCTGCGCGATTCTAACAAGTGGTATCGGAGCTTGCTTTGATAGTCATTCAAACTTTTCGAAAATGGCCGGACAAAATCAAACTTTTGCCGAAGGTGCGTCTATCAACGAGACCCCCACTTTTGCGGGTCAAAATTATCCTTTTTGGAAAGTACGTATGCAAATATTTTTAGAGTCTCGTTGATAGAGGTGTTTGGGACGCAATTTTAAACGGTCCATTTGTTCCTAAAATTACGAGAGAACGGTGTTGATGTTCTTAAACCTTTTTCTAGATGGACTGCAGAAGAAAGTCGAAAAGCACAATTTGATGTTAGGGCTAGAAACATTATTTCATCTGCTCTAACCCTTGATGAGTTTTATAGAATTTCAGTTTGTACAAGTGCACAGGAAATGTGGGAAATGCTAAGGGTGACCCACGAAGGAACTGACGACGTCAAAAGAGCGCGTAAAAATTCTCTAATCCATGAGTACGAAATGTTCCGAATGCAACCAGGCGAAACGATATTTGACGTACAGAAACGTTTCACTCATATCGTGAACCATCTCACCGGACTAGGTAAAATTTTTGACGTTGATGAATTAAATGTTAAAATCTTGAAATCTCTGGATAGGAAATGGCAACCAAAGGTGACAGCCATCTCGGAGTCACAAAATCTTGCCACGATGTCCATGGCGGCGTTATTTGGAAAGCTTAGGGAGCATGAACTTGACCTTGGAAGACTAAATGAGGAAGAGGATCAATATCAAAAGAAAAACCTAGCTTTCAAGACCGAGATTTCAAAAAGCAAAAATAAGAAAGAAGAAGAAGACTCCGAAAATGATGAAGAAGAGATGAGTCTTTTTATAAAGAAGTTCACCAAGATGATGAAAGCAAAAGGAAGACATCCTTTCAAAGGTAAGGAAAAGGTAAAAGAAAATTCTTCCGTTAATATAAAATGCTTTGGTTGTGGTGAAGCAGGGCATATAAAGATCAAATGCCCAAACAAGAAAAATGATGAACACAAGGGCAAAAAGCAATTCAAGAAGAAAGCATATATTGCTTGGGATGACAAGTGATTCAAATTCAGAATCAAGCGACTCGAAATTGAAGCAAACATTTGCTTGATGGCAAATAACAACAATTCTTCGGATTTTGAGGTTAGTGATTCCGATTCATCCTCTAGTGAAGAAAATGACCATGATGAATTGCAAAATGCTTATAATGAGTTATTTACCGCATTTATGGATATGAAAAAGGAATATAAAGTTGTAAAGAAGAATCTAAGAAAATCGGAAAAGGAAAATGAGTCCTTAAAATTGAAAATTGCATGTTTAGAAGAAAAGGAGGTAGCCAATACGAAAATAGTATGCTTAGATGAAGATAAGGACTTAGCATGTGCAAAATGTAAAGAGCATGAATATGATATAGATATTCTTAATCATTTGCTTGACAAAGCCGAAAAAGAAATTGATGATCTTAAGAAGAATGAAATGGTATTTGCTCAAAATAATGTAAATCATAGAGTTTCTTTGAAAAAGGGTAAAACTAAAAAGAAAAGAGTATGGGTAGAAAAAGGAACTAGAGCATGTCATGTTAATAATGTATCTTGTTCTAAAACTACTTCAAATGCATGCTTCTATTGTATGAAACAAGGTCACACTTCAAATAGATGTAAAATTAAGCATTTTGGAGTTCCTAAAGGAAAATATGTTTGGGTTCCTATAGTTAAATGAATTGTTTGTCTCTTTTATTTATTCAAAGAAAATGAATCATTTAGTATGTTTTAAACAGAATGATTGGTAAAAACATTTTATCTTTTCTATTGCATGAAGGTTCTTCACTTAAAGATTTTTGCGAAAAGCCTCTAAAATTGTTTTAAACAACCTAAAACAAAGTATTTTTACAAAAGCTTTCTTAAACATGTTTTTAATCGATGCAGCTTTTGAAAGAACCAAATAAAATCACTTAGAATGTTCAAACAAGTGTTTTTACAGCATTTTAATTGATACAACTCGGTTTTTAATCGATTAAAACCATTTAGAACTCATTTTGACCGATCAGATTTTTATTATGAGCGGTCGAAACGCTTAAATCGATTAAAAACACGTTTCAATCGATTAAAATTACTTAAAGGGTCAGGATGATCGATCAGAATCAAATTATGACCGATCAGAAGCAAATGTAATCGATCAGATTTTAATTATGAGCTGGTCGAAATCTTTCAATCGATTAAAAACACGTTTCAATCGATTAAAATCACTTAAAGGGTCAGGATGATCGATCAGATTTTTATTATGACCGATCGAGATCAGTTATGATCGATCAGATTTTTATTATGACCGATCAGAACTCTTTTAATCGATTAAAAACTCGTTTCAATCGATTAAAACAACTTAAAAACTTTTTCTACACTGCGTTTTAATCGATTAAAAGACGTTTTAACAGATTAAAACTGCACTTTTAACAGATTAAAAGAATCTTTTAACAGATTAATTAAACCAGCAGTTTTGAAAATAGTCTATAAAAACAGTTTAGCTTGAACTTTTTAAACACACATTGAATATAAGTTTTCATCCTTTAGCAATCAA
The DNA here is from genome assembly GCA_963425845.1 of Sphenostylis stenocarpa. Taxonomy (NCBI): domain Eukaryota; kingdom Viridiplantae; phylum Streptophyta; class Magnoliopsida; order Fabales; family Fabaceae; genus Sphenostylis; species Sphenostylis stenocarpa. The sequence continues at coordinate 12,690,937 of OY731404.1, read as the reverse complement.
TCAAGCAACTGCAGGTGCAAACACTTTGGAGATCAAGGATGTGATACTTGTTGATATATTATTGGATCAACTGATAGTTTGTTATGTGTAGAATTTGCTAAGATTATGCAGGGAGAGTTTGAAATGTCTATGATGGGAGAATTAACATTCTTCCTTGGACTTCAAATCAAGCAACTTAAAGATGGCACTTTCATCTCTCAAACTAAATACTGCAAAGAGATTCTCAAAAAGTTTGGTATGGACACCTCAAAGGAAGCTAACACACCCATGGGAACTTCATGCTATTTAGACAAGGATGAATCAGGTTTGGAAGTAAATCAAACTATGTATAGAGGTATGATAGGATCACTATTATACTTAACCGCTAGTAGACTCGATATTATGCATTCTGTCCGTGTGTGTGCTAGATTTCAAGCTTGTCCTAAAGAATCTCATTTAATTGCAGTAAAACATATTTTAAAATACTTAAAAGGAACTACTCGGATTTGGCTTGTGGTATCCGTTTGATGCTTGTATTAGTTTATTAGGATATTCTGATGCTCGATTATGGTGGATGTAAAATTGATAGGAAAAGCACTAGTGGGACATGTCATTTGTTAGGTTCATCCTTAATATCATGGCATTCTAAGAAACAAGCATGTGTTGCTTTATCTACCACTGAAGCTGAATATATTGCAGCTGGTAGTTGTTGTGCTCAAATTTCGTGGATGAAACAACAATTAGAGGATTATAGCATATATTTAAATGACATTCCATTAATGTGTGATAATACGAGTGCAATCAACTTAACTAAAAATCCAAGTAATGCACTCTAGGACTAAACATATTGAGATTAGACATCACTTTTTAAGAGATAATATCAGCAAAGGAAACCGTAAGATAGAGTATGTAGACACTAAACGTCAATTAGCAGATATATTTACTAAGCCTCTACCCAAGGATAGATTCTATGATCTTAGAAGAGACTTAGGGATACTAGAAATAGCTTAAATTTCGCTTAATTTGAATGATTTTGGATGATTGTTATGATTAAATTCGTGATGCAGGATATTCATAGGTTATAATGTGTAAAAACCTTAAAAACTTAATATAGCCTCCGGAATAATCGATTATCGGAAGTGATAATCGATTATTTTTCCTCAAAACGTCCAAAACAGGGTATTCTCCTCGGAATAATCGATTATCTCGTGAAATAATCGATTAAATGCCTCTAAAAATCAATTATTTACTGGAAATAATCGATTAAAGTTGTCTAATGTAGAGATAATTGATGAATTTTCTTTTGTTATTGTCTTGATGTTGTAAAATATGATGTTTCTTTCATGCTATGATTGAGGGGGAGCTTTCTCTAACTTATGCATATTTTGAGGGGGAGCTCTTATTATTGATGTTGCAGAGTTCTTTTTGATTATAATCAAAATAGGGGGAGAAAAATTTAAAGCCTATGATTCAATATTAAATGTTATCTGGTATGTTTAATGTGTTTGTTAGTATGACAGATGAAACGAGGTTATTACAAGGGCTTTAAAAAGATAATTTTGATCATCATCAAAAAGGGGAGATTGTTGAACATTCAAGGACTTGATGTTGCAAATAATGATCATGAAGAATGTTGATTTTGATGATGATCCAAGAGCTTAAAGACTTAGAGTATTGAAGATTGAAGATTGATGATTTCGTATTGTAATAACTCTGTTTTAGTTTGAATGAGTCCGTAATTATAGAGTCTAAGATAGCCGGTACATAGTCTATAACTTAGAAGCTTCAAAATGCTCAAATTTATCATGCAGGCTCGGCTTTAATCGATTATATAGGGAAATAATCGATTAAAACAGTGAGAAAACCATTTTCAGCATATACTCACTGTTTTAATCGATTAAAACATCAAAATAATCGATTAAAAGGTCAAATAATCGATTATTTCACCAAATAATCGATTAAACCAGAGAGGATTGGGTTCTGCGTATTTGGCTCTGTTTTAATCGATTAAAACTCCATTTAATCGATTATTTCGAGTCTGTTTTTGTTTTTAAATTTCAAATTAACCCTATTTTCGAAAACCCAATTACCAAGAACCCTAGTTTCGAAATCCCCAATTCCTTAACCCTAATTTCCCTACTTAAACTCTGCTTTGGCACTCAGAAAATAAGAACAACTCTTTCCATACAAAAGTTAAGTGTTGTGAGTGCCAGAGAACTGTTTGTTGCAAGGAAAGGGGGCTTTTGGAAACCTGGTGTGAGGCTAGAAGCGATAAGAATCACTAAGTGGAGTTCTTAGTGGATTGTGTGTTGTGCCGTCTCTAGGGAAAGTTGTTCTTCATCTCTTGTGGATTTCAAGAGAGGTGTTGTCTTTACTTTATCTCTTTGATTTGTAATCTGTTTATAACAATTTGTTCTTAGTGACAGCGTTAATCCTCTTTTGAGTGATTAACAACTGGACGTAGGGTCTTTTGATCCGAACCAGTATAAACCTACTGTGTAATCTTCTCTACTCTTCTCTATTTACATTTACGCAGTTTTTAATCGGTAAAATTTGGGGAAAATTTTGAAAACCTAATTTTTATTAAGAAACCAATTCACCCCCCCTCTTGGTTTTTGTCCGACCACGCGAACATTCCGCTGCGCGATTCTAACAAAACCTAAATCGCATGTTGGACAACACACTAACCCAACTCCAAATGGTGCGTGTCAATAATATTTATGTTCAAAAGGATGACGTTCCAAACGAAGATGAAGATGATGAAGATTCTGATGAAGATATGCCCCCTGCTGCTGAGTTTCCCTCTGATCAGATCCAAAGTGCTGGAACTTCATCTGCTCATCCTGACACCCATCAATCTATGGAAGACATGTTATCTGATATGAACCAGAGGATGCAAGCATTCTTCACTCTCTCAGGAGTACGACATGAGGAAATCATTCGTCGTATCTCTGATGTAGATGATAAAGTGTGTCACTTAGAAAATAAATTTGATGCACACTTTCATAGTGATAGTGAAGAATTTTAAAGTTTATTTTTATTTCTTCTTGTGTTGTAATGTATTTTCACTTATGAAATAAAGTTTGGTATTCTTTTATTGCTTTGATTGAGGGGGATTTATCTCCAAATTATGCACATTTTGAGCGGAAGCTCTTAATTTTTGATCATAATCAAAATAGGGGAAGAAATATTTAAAGCCTCTTATGATTGAATTTAAATATTATCTGGTATGTTTAATGTGTTTGTTAGTGTGACAGATAAAATAGGTTATTACAAGGCTTTAAAAGAAAAAATTTAATCATCATCATAAAGGGGAGATTGTTGAACATACACAAGGACTTGATGTTGAACTTACATGGACATGAAGCTTGTTGATTTTGATGATGATTCAAGAACAAAGAACTTAGAGAGTTGAAGACTTGTATTATTGTGTAATAACTCTGTTTTGATAAGTTTGAGTCTGTAATATTAGAGTATAAGATAGCCGGTACATAGTCTACTCTTTAGAAGCTTCAAAAACTCATATTTATAAAAAAGGCTCAGGTTTAATCAATTAAATCACTAGATAATCAATTATTACAGTGAGAAAAACCATTTTCTGTATCAGCTCACTGTGATAATCGATTAACACACCTGTTAATCGATTAGCAGGCCTGTTAATCGATTAATAGGGTAGATAATCGATTAAACCAGTGCATTTTGGGGTTTTGTTGATTTTGACTCTGTAATAATCGATTAACACTTGATTTAATCGATTATTTCAGTCACATTTGGATTTTGAACTTCAAATTAAACCTATTTTCGAAAACCCTAATCCCAATACTCCAAGTTTCGAAAATCCCCAATTCCCAAACCCTAATTCATCTACTTAAGGTTCTCTAAGGCTCTCAGAAAATTGAACAACCTTTTTCAAACAAAAGTTGAGTTGTGATTGCTAGAGAACTGTTTGTTGGAGGAAAAAGGGGCTTTTGGAACCTGGTGTGGGCTAGAAGCGATAAGAATCACTAAGTGGAGTTCTTAGTGGATTGTGTGTTGTGTCGTCTCTAGGGAAAGTTGTTCTTCATCTCTTGTGTGACTCAAGAGAGGTGTTTTCACTACTCTATATTTTTCATTGTTATCTGTTTGTAATAACTTTGATTATAGTGACAGTGTTAATCCTCTGTTTGAGTGATTAGCAACTGGACGTAGGGTCTTTTGATCCAAACCAGTATAAATCTCCTGTGTAAGACTCTATCCTTATTCTATTTACATTTACACAGTATTTTAATCGGTAAAATTTGGGGAAAATTTTTAAAACCTAATTTTTTGTTAAGAAACCAATTCACCCCCCCTCTTGGTTTTTGTCCGACCACGCAAACATTCCGCTGCGCGATTCCAACAATAGTGACTTACTGGTCTTGGTCACGCACTGACTCCATGGGGAGTAATTTTTGTTATAGTCATCTGGTCCGCCATGGATTCTTTGATTTTTTAGGCTTTTACAATAGTCATCCAGCTTGTTGATTGCTGGGAATTTTTGGTAATTAGCCTTTTCTAATTGTCATCCAGCTTGTTGGTTGTTGGGGAATCTTAATTCATTTTGGGTTTTTTCCATAGCCATCCAGCTTATTGGTCGGTGGGGATTCTTTTCTTTGGATTTTTCCGAGCCATTTGGCTTTGTTGGTTGCCAAAGATTTTTTTATTTTGGATTTTTTCCAATGGTCATCCAACTTGTTGATTGTTGGGGATTATTTGTTCCTTGATAATTCCTCTGAGTAGGCAGATGCTTCAACAGAAGTGAAGACTTAGTGTTTGCACTATTTTTCCTTTGAATAGGCTGATGTCCCATTCTGGGGATGTTGGCTCTTGCTTGTCAGGTGTAGACCCCAAATCTTGTCCGGCCTCAAAATAAAAGAGCATAAGACCTCCAATTCGAAGATGGGCAAGGCCTAAAAGGTCCGTTGGATAGACTAATAAGCCCCATATTAGAGTAGGAAGGTTTTTTGTATAGAAAAAATAAGGAATTCCACCTAGAAGGTTAAGACCGCCGTCTCGCTATCGACAAAGGGCGAGACCGTCATCTCGTTTGGCAAGACGACCGTCTTGCTACTTTCCAATGGCGAGACAGTTGTCTCGTTTGGCGAGACAGCCTTCTTGCCATTTGTCAAGGGCGAGACGACCGTCCTATTTGGTGAGACGGTCATCTCGACCTGATAGGCGCGAATCCTTATAAAAGGAGGGCGCGTCCCCCTCCTTTTCACACCATTCTTGAACTTTCCCTTCTGTAACTTTTCCAAATTCTTCCCCTAGGATCCCTCCGAAGCATTTTCGAAGTTTCTTAGCATTCTTAGAGGATATTCTGTAGCGTTGCGAGGAAAAGCGACCAACGTTGTAGAGTGAAGGATTGCCAAAAAACATCATACTTCAAGAATATTAATTACGAAAACTTGCTTCGAAGGTTTCCATACTTTCTCTCTTTCTTTTACCGCTTTTTCTTTACATTTATCCGTGCATTAGCTGTTAGGGCCATGTAGTCAATATTTCAAATTCCGCAAATAAGTAAAGGGTAAAAGCATCACTTTAAAGGTTTATTTATGAAAGAAACGACCTGTAGACCCCAAATCTTGCCCGGCCTCCAAATAAAGACCAGAAGACCTCCTATTTGAAGATGGACAAGCCTAACAAGCCATTAGGAGAGACTATTAGGCCCCATGCTAGGATAGGAGGGAGTTTTTGTACCAAAAAATAAGTTTTCTCGCTTCGAAGGAATGAGACCGCCGTCTGGACAACCCAGACCGCCGTCTCGTCTCACGTAGAAAACGAGACCGCCGTTTCGCTTAACGAGACGGCGGTCTCGTCACTTACGAAGAACGAGACGGCGGTCTCGTTAACCCAGACAGCGGTCTCGTTATTTTGACAGGATGAGACAGCGGTCTCGTTGGACAAGACGGCGGTGTCGACCCTGTCAGACGAGAACGGCGGTCTCGCCACCTGACAGCGCGAAAACCTATAAATAGGGGCTCTCCCCCCCTCATTTCCACACACCACAGCTGCATAGCTCTCCCTTCTCTCTAAAAAATTCTCTCTAGAATCCCTCCGACGCATTTCCGGAGCTTCTGAGTGCTTTCAAGAGTGATTTTCGGCGTTCGAGAGGTTTTCCGACGTCTTGTAGAGTGAAGGGCTGCCATAAAGCACCCTATTTTTTAGAGAATCAATATAAAAAGCGTGCTTCGAAGGTTCAAAACTCTCTCTCTTCACCTTTACCGTTTTTATCTTAAATTATGCAATAGATATTAGGGCCATGTAGTCATACTTTTAAATTCCGCAGAATAAAAAAGGGCGAAAGTGTAGTTTTCTAGTTTATCAATAAAATAAGTCAGCCTGTCATAGGGAACCCGAAAGGGGCGTCGTAAAGGGACTAATACTCCCTTTGCACGTAACCAACTCCCTTACCCAACTCTGGTTCTAATGACCAAAGTTGGTTTTCGAAAACCAACGCCTTTTAAAACCCCTTTTCCGATGTTTCTGGTAAAAACATCGGTGGCGACTCCATAGAACCCAAAATAAGTAAGTCCTTGGGTTAGCCCGGTTATCGGACAACTCAAGGACACTTTTCGAAAACCTCGTCTCTAGGTTAGCCCGGATATCGGACAACCTAAGGACGTTGTAACCACCAATAAAAAACGCGAAAATCAAAGAAGAGTCGAAAAACCATCGCGTCGCTCCGACCGCGCCCCCCGTCTTCGGGGGAGGCGGCGACAGATGGCGACTCCACTGGGGAAGCCTAGAGAGTTAATCCCATTTAGTGATGGGCCGGCTTAAACAATAAATAAACCAAGAAAATAACACTTTTGCCCTTAACTTGTATTTATAACATGTTTTATTGTTTGGCTTTCAAATAACTGTTGCTTGTTTATACTTACGCAATTGGTTGAAATATAAACTGCACACAAACCCTTGCACACTACAGTTCCCTCTATACCCGGGGGCAAGTGAGATAACCATAGGGAGTGGGTGGCAGGTACGGTTTGCTGTAGTTAGGGCCTTGTGCCCACCGGTGTGATCGGAAACCACCACTCAAGGTGATAACCTTCCTCTTTTGGCAACAAGACCGACTCTGGCCTTAGTGCTGAGCATGGTTGGACGGCTGGAGAGTGGGGACCCTATAATGGGGGCACCTTGGGGGCCTTAGCCTGGTGAGAACAGTTAGAACCCACCTCGTCCAATGCACTTTTCTCGAGGAAAACCCTACCTCGTGATTAAAACGACTTCTCGCCTGTTCGCGGATGAGTGAATTGTATGTGCATTTGTTTGTTGCATTTGATTGCATAGCATAAACAAACAAACAAAAATCACAAAAAAATACTTTCGCAAATAAACACCCTTATCTCTGACGATCCGCCTTTTAGCTAGCCTGGTTTCGAGTTCTTTGTAAGCTAAGTAGCCACGCCAGTTCCGACGTAAGAGATAAGGGACGCTAAATATTTTTCGCATAAAGCCATATTTTATCTCGGACAGTCTCGCTTTTAGCTAGCCTGGTTTCAGGTTCTTTGTAAGCTAAGTAGCCACGCAGTTCGACAGAAGAGATAAAAGGCTATAAAATAAAAAGCAATAAAAATCAAAATAAAAATCCAAAATAAAAAAAATATAATAATAACAAAATCAAAACATTTATAAAATAATCTTGACAAAGTCGTATCATTCATATTGCATCATAAGTGGAAAAACCAAGAGAAAAAAATAAGTGTGCATACGCATCATTTTAGTAAATCCCTCAAAAGTAGGTCTTAGAGGCGTTTTTTGGGAAAATTACTAGGCCAAATCGCCTTCGGCATTTGCAGCTTGGTTCTTCACCCTTTTCTCTTCGTTTTGATATGCTGTGCGTCCAAATCGGACATCCCAGTCAAAATTTATCGCACTTTGAACATCTATTGCCCATCTGTACTGGTGCATGCATAAACACATTCATTCTAGGGAGCACTAGATATCCCTAAGACAATGGCGAAAGAGGCCCCGAGCACATTTGTAGCCTTCGCGACAAGGAAGGAACGAGCGTACTAAGGTGTGATGGTGACCCCCATTATACTTGTCAAATCTATGATGAGGAATAAACCATTACACCGAGGTGGGTAGGATACCCCACAAAGCGTAAGCTTTAAGGAGGATACCTAAGCCATTGTCTTAAGGAATATCCATCTCATATATCATTCAATAAAAATCTTTTTGCATTCTATAAAGCGGCTGGTATTGTTCATGCCCTCATCCGCATACAAAAAAAAACACACAAAAATCCCAAACACTATCATACGTCATGTTAGAAAATAAAACATGATAATGTTTAGGAAAAAATAAACACTTGCATACATGCATCCACCAAACTTCATCCTCATAACATCATCTAGTAGTAGGCGGTTGAAGAAAGTGGACATTCCTCAATACCATGTGAAGAGGATAGGGCATTCGCATGCCATACATGGGAAGTAAAAAAAGGAAATACATACAAATTTTAACCAACCTATGTGCTTTGAAACATTGCATTGAGGAATGCACACTGTCTAAATAAAATAAATAAAATTGTTTGTTTTCATCATCTCAACCGTCTATTACATTCATGAATTGCATTCATAAATTGCATTCATAATAATAAGATAATAAAAAGAAAGGATTAGTCAAAGTGCTTTCCGCGAATCAGAATAAGATGAAGAGCAAACATTTTGTCATCAAGTTTTTTCCAACGGTCGATCCGCCTAAGGAGGATAATAAGCCTCAACCGTTGGTCATCTGAGTAAATAAAGGAGAGGGGGCAAGGGCGTCATCGCGTTTGTTCATGCCTCCCACCTCAAATAAGGTTGTACCATGGAGATACGCAAGAACATCGTCCATCAATGAAGATATCTCCAGCATAGCCGGCATTTGGGGGCAAAATTAGAAATGGAAGAACCTATTCCTCCAAGGAGCTGTAAGATGATGCTCCGAAGAAAAACATAATCCAAAGAGGAAATTGAAGAGACTTTGGATTCACGACGCTGAGACAATTCTTTCGACGCTCCGCCAAAGAGACAAACTCAGGGTAGGCGACAAGCTAGTCACAGTTTGAGCTAGAGACGACATTCAGATCAGCAAATCGTCTGCCCTACCTTGAATGGATGCGGCTGAAGAGGACCTTTGAAATATCTTTTGCCAATATGAAAAGACTTCCCCAACAATATGAAGGTGACCCACGTGATGAGAAAATATGGATGTCGCCCAAACCAAGGGCTCATTAGAAACTCTCAAGGAATAAGGGAGCCACCGGATTTGAAAGACAATCCTTTGAAGCATAACCCTACAAAGGATCAAGCTGCACAGAGAAAGGGGAAGTCTCCCCTCTGTAGCTCAAATCAGATTTTCCCAAACAGAGGGGTTCAAGCGTCAAAAGCGACTTTAGTCATTAGGTGTTCTCCTTCTAATTCTTAGGGATTGTAAATCCAATGACTATCGGAGATTACTCCTCGGGGCTAGCCCGACCCCCGAGCATTGTAGGGCACATATTTCCCTATTAATTACAAAGAATGTCATTCTTACTATCTGCTTCTCTTCTTGCTATTAATGTCTAAACCTCATTAATAACCATGTTTAAGCAAACATTTTCAAAATGCGTCAAAGTAATCAAAATGCGCCATTGACCAAAATAAAAGTCAAACCACTCATCACCACTGATTGACTAGAAACACAAAATAAAGTTTTACCTCGTCATAAGTAAAGTCGTGTTTCGCCAATGTTGTACAAAAAGAAAACAAAAATCAAAAGAAGCCCATAGAAGCTAAAGGCCAAAAAGAGGGGGCAAGATACCCGGTAGGAAACCCACAAAGGGGGCTATGCAAAAGTTAGGGTAAACCCGAACAACCATAAAGGGTAGCCTAGGCAAAAATTAGGGTTACAAAATAAAGTCCGCTAGGTTTCCAAAGCAAGAAAAAAGAAACCTAGACAAAAGTGAGGATAAAATAAAACACAACATCCTAAGCTGAAAACCCAAAGGGCAGACTAGGGAAGTCAACCAGTCATAACAAAGCGCCATAGAATAAGACGCCACTCCATAAACAAAACGTTTGTTTAAACTAGCCTAAACACTCTAACCAACCTTGGCTAGCCGTGCTTACAAAAACCATTTTTTGTCAAAATAAAACAATTCTAAAACACAAGCCTTTGAATTAAATATCCTCTTCCTTCTTTTCTCTTGACCCTTACCACTACGACATTCTAGTAATTAGTAGGGAAATGTGGAGATAGTAATCAATAGGAGGATCGACGTCCCCAAGGAAAGGGAGGGGCACACTAACATGGCAAGTCGCTCTACAATTAACACAATCATTCTTCGGTCATGAAAAAATCTAGACGGCAAAATGGTACAGCCTATCCCTGTCAACGAAAGCACATAACGTCAGAAGCTCATCAGAAGAAAAAGCACATTGGTTAATCCTTTTGAAAAATTAATTGAAATAGTATTATAGGATGCATATCGCCAACATTCCATGCATATGATAGGCTCCTATCTCTCAAAAAAGAAGAGAAAGAAAAAATGACAATAAAAAGAACAATGCCTGCTAGGAGATTCTTAGGCAAAAGTTAGGGTAGCCCGCTAGATCGAAAACCCGCAAAGGGCGGTCTAGGCAAAAGTTAGGGCATTCATAAAAAAGGAAAAAGCCAGCTAAGATATCCTAGGCAAAAATTAAGGCAGCCCGCTAGACCGAAAACCCCAAAAGGGCGGTCTAGGCAAAAGATAGGGCTAAACTAAAAAATAAATAAAAGAGAAGGGCCTTTCATCATAATCATAAAAAATCTCAGTAGGAGAATGTCAGTCACTTTTCCAGATGCATCAATCAAAAAGAATAGATTGCATTTAGGGCATCCACACACAAGTAGTCGCACAAAACGACTTTGTCAAAGACAAAAATGAAAGAAATAAAAATTACTTCAGATAAAAAACAAAAAAAACGAGAAACATTCATGCATATAAGGAGACTAGCTCCATGATTGTGATTGAAAACAGGATCACTGAGACCGAGTCTCCAAAATAAAGCCTTCAAGAAAATGGAGCAAGTCGTCAATCAAGCAACTCAGCAGAATAAGAATTTCTGAAAATCAAGAGCTCCAGCTACCATCCTTCTACCCAGAAAAGAAGGCACAAGAAAGTAATAAGTCTTCACACAGTGCTCTCCCTCAAGAAAGAGGAGCGAGTTGTCAATAGAAGCTTCCAGAAGCCTCCAATCATCACCCAATAAAAGAGGGCACAACCATCAGACATCATAAAAGAAAATCCGACGGAAAGGCTTAGTTATCCCCAAGAGAATCCTTGCCTGCTCCAGAGGAAACACAAAAACACTCCTCACGGCTCAGCATTACCACTACATGAGTCATCAAGCATATTCACCCAAAGTCTCCTCCACACTCCCCAACAGAGAATAAAGGCTCCAAGAGCCCATCATCATCATCATCAACAGTCAAAAGAGTCCGATCTCCATACCATCAAGGGCTCAACATAAAGAGAAAAAAGGAAAAAACCTTGCATCCCCAGTGGATGTCCAAAAAGGCCATGACAGAGAGGGCCGAATAAAAATCCTCAAGTGGATCTCCAACAAAATTCAACAAAGAAAAAGAATCAGAAATTCCCACTCTCAAGTGGAATAAGAGCTTCACAAGTTTAGCTTGCATCAACATCAATCAAGGAGCCAAGACTCCATTCCTAGAAAAGAAAAATCAGATCCCCAGGAAGTCAACTAATTCCCTGGTGGATCACTAAAGAAATAAAACGTCATCCCTAGTGGACCTTCCCCAAAAAGAAAGGAAAAAGCCAGCGTAATAAAAAGAGACTAAAAAGTAAAAAGGCTTACGCATTATCCCCACAAAAGCCAGATTTCAAAATCGCGATAAAAAAGAGATAAATCGCGGAAAAAAGGGGAAATCAAAACCATTGCAGCAGAATAAAGAGCTTCAAGGAAAATAGCTCTAACCTTCTACACCAATAAACGAAGGTACACCAGAAAAAGCCAACAGAAAGGCTTGATCATCCCCAGCGGAATAAGAGCATAGGCAAAGCCAGCTCAAAACAACAGCATTCAACAAGGAGTCAAAAACTCCATTTCTCCCTAAGGGGCAAGACAAAATAGATCTCCGGGTAAACAATCAAATCCCCGGCGGATCATCAAAAAGAGAAAAATCATCTCCAGTGAGCCTACGACAAAGGCAAATTCCAAACTCACATCCTTAGAAGAGTCATTTGCCTAGGCATAGGCAAGATCTGGCAAGCGAGAGCCCATTTCCCCAGAAAGGGACATCAACCTATTCGGAGGCAAGCAAAGTATAAAGTCTTCACCAATGAAGCATCCGCCTACTCAGAGGCACAGTAAACAAAAAACAAAAAAAACAAAAAAACAAAAAAACAAAAAAAAAAACTCCATTTCCCCAGAGGAATAAGAGCCTGAAGAAACCAGCTCTCATCAACACCAAACAAGGAGTCACAACTCCATTCCCCAAAGGGCAACCAAAATTAGATCCCCAAGGAGTCGACCAATTCCCTAGTAGATCACCAAAAAAAACTTACCCAGAGAGCCTACTGCAAAGGCAAAACTTCAAACGCATATCCTCAGAAAGCTACTTGCCTAACATGGATATCCCTAGTGGAACGCATAGGCAAAACCTTGCAAGCAAAAAAGCAATAGTAGCCTATTCAGAGGCAAAGAAAAAAGCAAAACCAAAAGTCTTCACCTCCAAACGGAACATCTGCCTACTCAGAGGCATTACTAAAAACTCAATGGAGTATCTGCCTGCCCAGAGGCACCATCAAAATCAACAAATTTTCAATGGATATCCGCCTACTTAAGAGGCATCCCTAGAGGATTCCTGCCTACCTAAGAGGCACTTATAAAAAAATTCCCGACAACCAGCAAAGTCGGATGACCACCACAAAAGATTAAAAACAAAGAATCCCCAGCAATCAACAAGCTGGATGAACACCAACAGAATCCCCGGCACAGACCGGACGACAATTCCCAGAAAAGACAAAAAACAAAGACAGAACACATCTCAACAACGGCACATGAGCTACCCGAGCAGTAAGCCGCCATTACCACCAGTCCTACGCAGTGGACTGTACCAGCCTGATAGGGGGTTTATACCTATCAACCTGCGCACGCGTTGCGCCTGATCTGCGCTCGAGCCGGATCAGTAAGTCGCACTACCACCCTGATGGGGGGTTCATACCCATCCAGTCCCGCACAACGGACTGTACCACCCTGATGGGGGGTTCATACCCATCCAGTCCCGCACAACGGACTGTACCACCCTGATGGGGGGTTCATACCCATCCGGTCCCACACAACGGACTGTACCACCCTGATGGGGGGTTCATACCCATCCAGTCCCGCACAACGGACCGTACCACCCTGATGGGGGGTTCATACCCATCCAGTCCCGCACAACGGACTGTACCACCCTGATGGGGGGTTCATACCCATCCAGTCCCACACAAAGGACTACAATTACCAGCCTGATGGGGGATTCATACCCATCAACCGAAGGATCGGCTACCGTCAGAAGGAGCACCCTAAGGTTTCACACCGGCGCATGAGCTACCCGAGCAGTAAGCCGCCACCACCACCAGTCCCACGCAACGGACTGCAACTACCACCCTGATGGGGGGATCATACCCATCAGCCGAAGGATCGGCTCCGTCAGAAGGAGTTCCTGAGGTCTTACCACATGTTCACCGAAGGGATCGGCTACGTCAGAAGTAGTATCTCAGAAGTGCACGTACACCAAAGTTTTCCCCAGAAGATCAACCGCCGCAAGACGGGACGTCCGAAGGGCAACCGGGCAAGAGGGTCAACTCCTTTACCCTCCAGTCGATCGTCCTGACACAGAAGGCCAGCAGTCGACTGGACGGGTAAAGGGGGGGCAGCTGTAGACCCCAAATCTAGCCCGGCCTCCAAATAAAGACCAGAAGACCTCTTATTTGAAGATGGACAAGCCTAACAAGCCATTAGGAGAGACTATTAGGCCCCATGCTAGGATAGGAGGGAGTTTTTGTACCAAAAAATAAGTTTTCTCGCTTCGAAGGAACGAGACCGCCGTCTGGACAACCCAGATCGCCGTCTCGTCTCACGTAGAAAACGAGACCGCCGTTTCGCTTAACGAGACGGCGGTCTCGTCACCTACGAAGAACGAGACGGCGGTCTCGTTAACCCAGACGGCGGTCTCGTTATTTTCACAGGACGAGACGGCGGTCTCGTTGGACGAGACGGCGGTCTCGACCCTGTCAGACGAGAATGCCGGTCTCGCCACCTGACAGCGCGAAAACCTATAAATAGGGGCTCTCCCCCCCTCATTTCCACACACCACAGCTGCATAGCTCTCCCTTCTCTCTAAAAAATTCTCTCTAGAATCCCTCCGACGCATTTCCGGAGCTTCTGAGTGCTTTTAAGAGTGATTTTCGGCGTTCGAGAGGTTTTCCGACGTCTTGTAGAGTGAAGGGCTGCCATAAAGCACCCTATTTTTTAGAGAATCAATATAAAAAGCGTGCTTCGAAGGTTCAAAACTCTCTCTCTTCACCTTTACCGTTTTTACCTTAAATTATGCAATAGATATTAGGGCCATGTAGTCATACTTTTAAATTCCGCAGAATAAAAAAGGGTGAAAGTGTATTTTTCTAGTTTATCAATAAAATAAGCCGGCCTGTCATAGGGAACCCGAAAGGGGCGTCGTAAAGGGACTAATACTCCCTTTGCACGTAACCAACTCCCTTACCCAACTCTGGTTCTAATGACCAAAGTTGGTTTTCGAAAACCAACGCCTTTTAAAATCCCTTTTCCGATGTTTCTGGTAAAAACATCGGTGGCGACTCCATAGAACCCAAAATAAGTAAGTCCTTGGGTTAGCCCGGTTATCGGACAACTCAAGGACCCTTTTCGAAAACCTCGTCTCTAGGTTAGCCCGGTTATCGGACAACCTAAGGACGTTGTAACCACCAATAAAAAACGCGAAAATCAAAGAAGAGTCGAAAAACCATCGCGTCGCTCTGACCGCGCCCCCCGTCTTCGGGGGAGGCGGCGACAGATGGCGACTCCACTGGGGAAGCCTAGAGAGTTAATCCCATTTAGTGATGGGCCGGCTTAAACAATAAATAAACCAAGAAAATAACACTTTTGCCCTTAACTTGTATTTATAACATGTTTTATTGTTTGGCTTTCAAATAACTGTTGCTTGTTTATACTTACGCAATTGGTTGAAATATAAACTGCACACAAACCCTTGCACACTACAGTTCCCTCTATACCCGGGGGCAAGTGAGATAACCATAGGGAGTGGGTGGCAGGTACGGTTCGCTGTAGTTAGGGCCTTGTGCCCACCGGTGTGATCGGAAACCACCACTCAAGGTGATAACCTTCCTCTTTTGGCAACAAGACCGACTCTGGCCTTAGTGCTGAGCATGGTTGGACGGCTGGAGAGTGGGGACCCTATAATGGGGGCACCTTGGGGGCCTTAGCCTGGTGAGAACAGTTAGAACCCACCCTGTCCAATGCACTTTTCTGCAGGAAAACCCTACCTCATGATTAAAACGACTTCTCGCCTGTTCGCGGATGAGTGAATTGTATGTGCATTTGTTTGTTGCATTTGATTGCATAGCATAAACAAACAAACAAAAATCACAAAAAAATACTTTCGCAAATAAACACCCTTATCTCGGACAGTCTGCCTTTTAGCTAGCCTGGTTTCAGGTTCTTTGTAAGCTAAGTAGCCACGCAGTTCCGACAGAAGAGATAAGGGACGCTAAATATTTTTCGCATAAAGCCATATTTTATCTCGGACAGTCTGCCTTTTAGCTAGCCTGGTTTCAGGTTCTTTGTAAGCTAAGTAGCCACGCAGTTCCGACAGAAGAGATAAAAGGCTATAAAATAAAAAGTAATAAAAATCAAAATAAAAATCCAAAATAAAAAAAAATATAATAATAACAAAATCAAAACATTTATAAAATAATGTTGACAAAGTCGTATCATTCATATTGCATCATAAGTGGAAAAAACAAGAGAAAAAAATAAGTGTGCATACGCATCATTTTAGTAAATCCCTCAAAAGTAGGTCTTAGAGGCGTTTTTTGGGAAAATTACTGGGCCAAATCGCCTTCGGCATTTGCAGCTTGGTTCTTCACCCTTTTCTCTTCGTTTTGATATGTCTGTGCGTCCAAATCGGACATCCCAGTCAAAATTTATCGCACTTTGAACATCTATTGCCCATCTGTACTGGTGCATGCATAAACACATTCATTCTAGGGAGCATTAGATATCCCTAAGACAATGGCGAAAGAGGCCCCGAGCACATTTGTAGCCTTCGCGACAAGGAAGGAACGAGCGTACTAAGGTGTGATGGTGACCCCCATTATACTTGTCAAATCTATGATGGGGAATGAACCATTACACCGAGGTGGGTAGGATACCCCACAAAGCGTAAGCTTTAAGGAGGATACCTAAGCCATTGTCTTAAGGAATATCCATCTCATATATCATTCAATAAAAATCTTTTTGCATTCTATAAAGCGGCTGGTATTCTTCATGCCCTCATCCGCATACAAAAAAAAACACACAAAAATCCCAAACACTATCATACGTCATGTTAGAAAATAAAACATGATAATGTTTAGGAAAAAATAAACACTTGCATACATGCATCCACCAAACTTCATCCTCATAACATCATCTAGTAGTAGGCGGTTGAAGAAAGTGGACATTCCTCAATACCATGTGAAGAGGATAGGGCATTCGCATGCCATACATGGGAAGTAAAAAAAGGAAATACATACAAATTTTAACCAACCTATGTGCTTTGAAACATTGCATTGAGGAATGCACACTGTCTAAATAAAATAAATAAAATTGTTTGTTTTCATCATCTCAACCGTCTATTACATTCATGAATTGCATTCATAAATTGCATTCATAATAATAAGATAATAAAAAGAAAGGATTAGTCAAAGTGCTTTCCGCGAATCAGAATAAGATGAAGAGCAAACATTTTGTCATCAAGTTTTTTCCAACGGTCGATCCGCCTAAGGAGGATAATAAGCCTCAACCGTTGGTCATCTGAGTAAATAAAGGAGAGGGGGCAAGGGCGTCATCGCGTTTGTTCATGCCTCCCACCTCAAATAAGGTTGTACCATGGAGATACGCAAGAACATCGTCCATCAATGAAGATATCTCCAACATAGCCGGCATTTGGGGGCAAAATTAGAAATGGAAGAACCTATTCCTCCAAGGAGCTGTAAGATGACGCTCCGAAGAAAAACATAATCCAAAGAGGAAATTGAAGAGACTTTGGATTCACGACGCTGAGACAATTCTTTCGACGCTCCGCCAAAGAGACAAACTCGGGGTAGGCGACAAGCTAGTCACGTTTGAGCTAGAGGCGACATTCGAGATCGGCAAATCGTCCGCCCTACCTTGAAT